>JAEANM010011680.1:0-15156 GCA_017656035.1 Myanophis thanlyinensis | reverse complement strand
AGTCAAATCATACTAGGAGACAATAATCAATATAAATCATAAGGATACAAGCAACAAGTTATAGTCATAGTGGGGTGAGTGGGTAATGGAATGATAAGAATAATAGTAATGCAGACTTAATAAATAGTTAGACAGCGTTGAGGGAACTATTTGTTTAGCAGAGTGATGATGCTTGGGAAAAAGCTGTTCTTGTGTGTCTAGCTGTTCTTGTGTGCAGTGCCCTATAACATCGTTTTGAGGGTAGGAGTTGAGGGTAGGAGTTTGTATCACATCTAAAATTTCTCTTAATGTCACATTTTAACTTGAAAGCATCATACCATTTATTAAAAAGAAATAGATTTAGATGCTATGAGTGGCATGCCTTTCTTTCTTATTTCTTTCAGGTTAGAGAATTATAGTTGCAAATTTGCCTGGGCTTTTACCTCAAGGATAAATTTCTTACTTAATGGATAGAAACTTGACATTTTTTATTTTTGTGCTGATCACTGTTATTGACATTGCATACTAATTTGATTTTTAACAATGAGGTGTAGCTTTAAAATGATACAAAATGTTTTAAGTATGTAAAATGAGAATGCATTATACTGGAAAATTTTACTCAATTGTTTTAAGTTTTGTGATGTTGGTAAAGAAGGAAGGAAGGAAGGAAGGATAATTTTGACGTATCCATCAATTTTCTAGATGTTGCATAGCATACTTCCAAGTAAATATAGATTTTCTGAAAGAATAGGAGCTTGGTGGCAGCTAAATTGTCTCTTCATCTATTGTTCTGCAACTGGAAATATATAGCTACCCAAGTTTTAGTTATAGAGAGAGTTTAAAATGAAATTGAGCAATTACCCTTTCCACTTAATCAAAGGTGAATGCTCTAGAATCTAGAAAGAGTCTAAATGATGCCTGTCAATTTGGCAAATTAGACTTTTCAAAAGATTGTTGAGAGTTCACCACCATACATTTGATTGTTTATTGGACCAGATACCTTGTCTATTAATGTAATACAGGGAATCAAACTTATACCTGCAATATTGAATACTGCAAGAGGGAGAACTATAAAGGTGATTAACCAATACTTTGAACCTTATTGTATTTTACTTTGTTTTACACACACACACATACACACATGGTGGAATTCAATTTTTTTTACTACCAGTTCTCTGGGTGTGGCTCGGTGGAAAATGGGGGAAAAAAAGGAGATTTCTTCTAACCACCAGTTCTCTGAACTGCTTAGAAAATTTACTACCAGTTCTAGCGAATAGGCTAGAACTGGTTCAATTTCACCTCTGACACAGAGAGAGAAAGAAAGAAAGAAAGAGAGAAATATTCCATTACTAAGAAATATTTCAAGGCCTGATTTTCTTGTTAAAGGTGACATTTACAAGCTTCTTTCTTCTTTTTTTCATCATCTGTCATAATTGCAAATGCTTCCTAAGGCAGACTCCAGTGGCGGTCTATTTCATGTGGCTTTAAGTCATTGTGCAGCCAATCTATAATAGAGTTACCAGGAGATCACTTCTATTCTGAGCTTTCTAATAGTTAACATGATTCATCTAGGAATGAAAGCAGATGTGTTTTTTTCAATTGTGACAGAGACAAGAGAACATATGAGAGGCTAGTATAATGTTTTCTCTGATAAATTAGTTTTGATGGGAAGAGATGAGGAAATATAATTATTTTCTCTTCCAAGAACTTTCATTGATTAAGTGTTGGGAACAATAACCATTAAAAGAAGCCTGTATACATCCAGCCAATTTATGTGGATTATCTGATATGCAATATGCTTTGCATGTAATAGTAAACAGACATATTACAGTGCAATCTTGAATCGTGAATGGACCATAACAATGGTGGAGATTTAAAGTCTTATAAATGCAATACTGTCATAGAAAGGACATTAGACTTGCATACCATATAGCTGTTTTCCCTAACTTAGTACCATCCAGATATTATTCAACTATCAGAAAAAAATTTCATATCAAATATTAACGTGAAAAACTGATTATATCTATTCTATTCTATTCTATTCTATCCATTCATCCATCAATCATCCTATCTCAGATTAAATTGTTTCATATATAGTTGAGCCCTTTGCTTATGATGATGTGGTATAGTAGCTTACAGGTGACTAACGGAAGAAATCATTCTAGTTGTAATTTATTCATTTAACCATAACAGAATAAGTAAATAAAGCATACTATGCAAAAGAGACAATAACCAATCAACTTGGGTCTTTTTGTTCCCCTTTAAAACAAAAAGATCCAAGCACTTCTCCACCAGCAATCAGCACCCAAATCACCATAGATTAAGTCCAAGATGCTTCAGGACAACAGTTACACTAATATCAAGAAATGGTGGAATAGAATCATTTAACAAAAGATGCAAAAGAAGGGACAGAATGAAATGTAAATGGCAAAAATTAAAATATTTTTTTATTTATTTTAAATAATTAAAGAGAATTGTTAGATTGTCCCATGGCAAATTGTCTACCACAATGGCGAGTTGGCCATTGTGAGTTCTCCTGCAGCAAGTTGGCTGTGACAAGTTGTCCCATTCAATCAAGTAAACATTCCACCAATCAAGAAACTGCCAAAGAAGCCGACAGTAAACAGCCCAGTCAAATAAGCTCTAAGAGCACCCTCACCGACAATGACAGGGAAAGCTACTAGAATATAAACCGACAGCAAGCCACACTCCTTACTAGTACTAAATATGCTGCCTAGTTTGGGTAGTGAAACATCTGTAAGAAAACCAGCAAGCTCAGAGAGTTCCAAGAACCTCTCAAGTGAAGCAGAAGTCAGACAATCAAATTGTAACTAGTAAAAGAACCAAGAAACTGAATGCTATTGGGAGTAACTACTATTATTGTACTTACAGAGTTTCTGCATTACATATTTAGCATCTAATCATTGCTTCTCCCATCATGGAAATCATTACAAATATTTTATTAATTTGTAAACATTACAAGAGTTACAAAACTGGTATGAAAACTTGTTGTTCCTTTGTAAATAGTTTGTTTCTCAACTTGAAATGTTGAATCATCTTTCTTTTCTTTTTTTAATATCCACTCTAAAATCCAGAAGGAAAGTTACAAAAAAATAATGAAATAGAAGTGTTATAATGATATTGAAATAATGGTGCACCATTGGTTGATATTATTAAAGTTCTCTTCTCTTCTGTACATTGTTCCAGGACAGAATAAAATCCGCTTTATTCCAGGAATGGTTGGACCAATCTTAGAAATGACCCTCATTCCTGAAGCTGAACTGCGTAAAGCCACTATCCCAATATTTTTTGACATGATGTTGTGTGAATATAAACATACCGGTGAATTCAAAAAGGTATATAAGTGCTGTGTATCATTTGATAATTTGATAACTGCCGTTGTTTTTAAATACCAGATGAATGCATGGATTTTATTGTGTGCTTCTTCACTAGTTGTATGTAAAATAAAGGAAAGGAGAAGGTTTGCAGTTCTAAGTGGGAACTTAGAATTTGAGGACCCACACTTAAAATAAAAAGCAACCCATTTAAAAATTAAATGTATCTCAAGCTTTTCAAATGGATTGACTATGTTTTGTAAATGTTATTAAAAAATCACATGGTATTAAGTTCAGATCACAGTCGTTAAGTGAATCACACAATTGTGAACCTATTTGCCCAAATTGAAGGGAGGGGGGTTGCCCAAGAACTGGCAAAAATATTGCAAAAAAAAGTCACAAAGTACATTTGGGTAAACCAACACTGCAACCAGTTGTAAATGTGAGGCAGTTTTCAAGCCATGAGGAGGAGGGATCTTTTGCAACAGACAAAAGTATTTTACAAATTGTAAAGCAACATTTCTGATGCCGTCGTAATCCAAATGGACATTAAAATGTCTAGTAAATATTTTTAGTAAATCCATCACGAACCATCTATCATACAATCAAAAAGTATAGTAGCAGTTTTCAAGTAATGGAAAAACACGTAATATTCCAGCCAAAAGAATACTTTTGAATGAACTATCCTTGGTAGATTTTATAAATATCTCTCAAAAGAGAATAAAAAAGAAGCCTGCTTGAAATCAGACTTTAATAATAAAAATAATGTATATATCAGAATATCATTTTTAAAAGGGTGGGAATTATTTTTCAGATGTGCTTTGCTTTACAAAAGTTTAACATATTTTAATGGGTAATGCTATTTTGATCCTGGCAAGCATCATGTTTTTATATTTTGGTTCTCTATTTAAGTACATTTAACTCTCATTTCCACCCTGGATGTAGGCAGTTTAAATATCACTTTTTCCTCTCCAAGAGTTAAAATAGGAGAAAGGCATCTAAAGCAGTATTGATGCTAAATACTCATTCAAAGGATGTGGGTTCACTGTGAACTTTGCTTGTCATGTTCCACCCAAAGGGACAGGGGTGCTCTTGAAAAATGACCTACTTAAGTTATCCTTAAACTGGAATGTTATATAGAAGGCAGTACCAATATCTATCTGAGAAGACAAATACTAAGCAGTTGGGTGATATTCTGAAAGAGACATGTGTCTTGCCTTTTTGACAGTATGTTTCTCACTGTCATTTTATAAATAGTTTTGGCCCAAGGGAAGAAGATGTTTGCATCTCTCCCATCACACTTTAGCTTTAATCTCTTGACTCCCATCATTTGTCAGTCTGGAGGCAGGACAAGCACTGGGAGCCGCTCTGTTTTATGGCAATTTCTGGCAAGGCAGTAGTACATTACTTTGATGCCAGGCAATGATGTGACAGCAGCATTGGCCCATTAGACAGAGAAGATATTCCTTCTGCTCATCTTACTGTGGATAGAATGGATTCTGCACTGAGCTGTGCTCAAGGGCAAAATTATGTTGCACCACATATGTTGTGACTTTCTCTTCATCTATTACACAGCCGGAGGAAAAACACAACTAATGGAAGCCTACCATGTGCAGAAAACATATTTCTTTAGCTGAAGTTACAAGGCTTAATGGAAAAATTCTCAATGGTACTAAACATCTGGCAGAGAGGGCATGTTTTGGATCCCCTCTACTAGAGACTTATATTTGCTAAAGCCTTCTCTGCTTTAGCACTTGCCTTATGGAATATTCATTTTTCCCCACGCCCCCCCCCACAAAAAAAAGTGAGATTAGCTTCATGTCTGCTAATGTTCTATAAGTCCTTCAAGATTTGGTTTGCTCATCAAGGCTGGGGCCCAAAGGATTGTGGATATTCTTAGACATTAATTAACTAGCCAGTATTTGATGACTTGCATTTTTAATAATGATTGTTTTATATCTCTTAATAATGACTGTTTTTATATATTTACTGTTTTACTTTATTCCAGGCCATACAGAGTTAGCCTGTGGTAAAATGGATGGCAAACAAACAAACAAATAAACAAACAAATAAATAAATAAGGAAGAAAAGTCATTTTTGTTCATATCTCAGTTGGAGAGAGACAGTATAAACTTCCACTCCCTAAATATTGTAATATCAGTAATAGTCATCTCCAATTTACAATTAATGAATGAAAAGCCAAAAATACAGTTGAATTCTGTGCATAATTGTATAATTGGAGAAGATTTTTTTTGTAGTTGATCCTTAAATTTAGTCAGGTAAAGGTAGAGTTGTTTTAGATAAAAGAAAATGGAATCCAACAGACTTGTTAACTACAACAAAATACATAAATGTGTATTCCTCCTCTTTAGTGTCCTGCTTCAGAATAGGTACTTTACTCTCTCTATATAAAAATGATCAGGAAGGGGTGAATGGGTTCCAAAGAAAAGATGACCAGGAAAAATAAACCTAATAAGCCATTGAAATGGTATGTATGTATGTACAGGCATTAGATTAGCAGATCAGAAGAAGGTTGGTCTTTTGTTCTTGGATTAAAACAAATAAAGAACATGATCAGTCAAGATGTTGCCTGAAATATTTATTGTGTGGGGGAAAAGAAGTCTACAGGTTTGTTTTTTATTGTGAGGTGTAGAGACAGCATCATTTTTTAAGGTTGTCGCCTGTAATCAAATCCAGCTACCCTTAGCCAGTTTCATTTTCTTAAGAACACATTTTCCATATTGTTGACAAGAGGCTGACTAGGATAATTAATAACATCAAGGGTATCTGAAGAGCTGACAGAACTTAGATAAGCAGTGGATCCTGCCTTGTAATTGTAAAGTCTAAGTAGCAAAGGACAAACTTGAAAGGAAAGGACTGAAAGCGAGAAAGAAAAAAAAAGGAGAGGAGTAACAGAAATCAGTGCATAGCAGCAAAAATGTTTTAAGTGGAGGAAGCAATCGTTTATCTGTTCTAAAAACTAGAAAAAACAATTTTGTGGAAATGTGACGTTGAGAGATGCATAGGAACAGACAGAGTAGAAGGGCTAAAGTGTCAGGGGCAGAAGATCAGATCTACACCTGAAGGTCTAGTTAACCTAATTTATTGCTGCTCATGCCTATGCACAGGAATAGGCACAATTAAAGATTAACACTTACTAAGAGTTAGATAAGGGAATGGAATGCAGGGTGGGTGTAGGGTTGTACTTAATTCATTTGTGACTATGTAGAAATTATAGATGGATATCTCTTTTAACTCTGCTCCCAAGTTCTGCCACTCCTTCCCCTATATCAAGTTCTTATAATAAGAACTTGTAGAGATGCTAGGTGTGTTTGTGTCTTTTCCTGTGTAAGATTGAGAGTGGTGGTGGGGGGCTGGAAAAGATATCAAAACACAACAAATAACCCAGGAGATTACAGCGCAGGACCCAGGATTCCACAACAAAAGAACTTGCAAGGCCATCACACAACCCATTACCCAAGCTGTTAAAACACAGGAGGCTAATGGAAAAAAGATCACTACAAAACAAATGACCGAGGAGATCACAGCACAAGGTCCAGGATATCATCACAACAAAACTCACAAGGCCATCACACAGCCCATTATATCAACATTAACTCCATCAACCAATCAAGGGGCAGCACTGCAGCCAAACAGCCCAGCACACCACACACCCCCACCAGTATTTATAGAGACACAGCAGCTCCAATCACACACTGCTTGCACTATGGAAAGAATCATTAAACTTTGAAGTTAAAATAACAAGACATGGAAAAGGAAGTAATTGGGAGAAAGTTCTCCATTCCATACATTGTAAAATGGAAAATATCTGGTAATGATATGACATGGGTGACTTTGATCTTTATTAATTATTATTAACAATCAGATAAACATCTCTGGCTAGTCCATTTTTACTTTGTAGATGTTAGTACTGTGTCAGGTCTTGACACCTGATTTAGCACTAAATGAAAATGCAAACTGTATCCTCTGCCAGAAAACAAAAAAGATGATGACTGGTTCAGTGAGTTTGCATTTTTTTTTATTTATGGAATGTTCTTCAAAAGAGAACTTTTCAAGGACAATTTACAGCACATTAAAATCAAAGTACGTTATTTTTAAAGTAAAAATACAAAATAAAAATAAAAGTCAGAGCAAAAAAAGCAGCTAAATTAGTTTAGAAGTTTTATTGCAATGTTTGTATTAAAAATTACTAAATTCTAAAAGTCCTGGGAGAGTGCACGTTCTGGTTTTGGCCAAGGATAAGAAAGTTTTAGGTTACTCCTAGGCAATGCATTGCTGATGGTTTGGGCAATAAGAAGAAAAAAATAATTAGATGTTCCTGTGTAGAAAAGTTTTCTGTTTAGTTCACATTTCAGTTGTAGAATTGTATAATTATTAAACCCACTGATTTCTTTCCCTTTCTGTTGTTAATAATAATAATTTCAAATACATATTTCAATATATAGCTCTTTATTCTATTGCAGAGACCTTTTCCCCCTATTCAGGCAACCATAGTCTTCTAATTTTCTAATAGTAAGTTTAACTTTCCCCTTACTGCAAGACTAGAATTTGTTATCACTTGATCCTGTGATATACTTGATACATCAACATAGTCCAAATACTAATCTAAAGACTTATTCTGAAATTTCTTATGAATTGGAGCTTACAGTATATTCTATTAGTGCATTAGGAAACATTTCTCTTTTAAAGTTGCTGACTTATTGGTCTGTTCATGAGCTTTTGCTTCCAGTTCTGTTTCACAAGCATTTCCTTAGAAACAGCAACATTAATTTACCACTTAAAAATATAATGGCTGTGTAAATCTTGCACTCTTCCCCGGGTGGGCTCGTCCTTCTAAATTTTTCTGTTTTTACACATTTCTAATTCTGATTCATACCACTTGAGTATTCACTTTCCTGTCCTGTATTCAGTTCAGCCAGTGTGGTATAAGCGTATTTCTTAGTCTTCTCCTAGATATTCATCTAATTTTCCCAATTCCAAGCAATTTTAGAGAAGAATAAAGCTTTGTTCCATCAAACTTGTATGTTCTAATAGTGGACAGGCATCATGAGATATAATTCTGTTTGATGTACCTTCAAGTCAGTATACAAAATGTACTGGATTTCTTACATTATTTTTAAAGTTTTGAACTTATGGTAGCTCTCAAGTGGAGGACAGACCTTTGCTATTCACATATGTAGCTGCCAGATGCTTTCCAAGTACTGTGTTTCCACAAAAATAAGACCCGGTCTTTTTTTTGTGTTTTTTGCCTAGGTTTATCACCTGGTATTTGATACCCACAGCATTAGGTGGTGTCATGTCACTCTGAACTTTCAAGCTTCATTGAAATGTGATTTGGGCAAAAATTGCTGGAAGCAAAATAGTTCCACATGTACCTTACTTAGATTCATTGGTGTATCAAATGGCATTGACAGAAAGGGCAAATCTCCCCCCCCACCCACCCCACCCCAAAGTGTAACTGTATAACAAATATCACTAGTTGCTCGATCAATGACCTCTAAATACATAAAGTCACTAGCCTTTAAAAAATCAACAATTAAAGCTAATGACTCATCATCCAAGTGAGGTTTGCTTAAAAAGAGTTATACAATACTATGATCATTACCATTTAGTGCTTCAGAAGTTTAAAGCAAAACCTTTTTTATCCAGATATCTTTTTGATTTACTGTATCCATTTTTTTCCAGTTCTTCATTTTAGAGTGTTTTTTGAGATACCTATATTCCCTTCTTCACAGGGACCATATATATATATATATATATTATTCTTATAATGAAAAATTAAATTCAGAAAATTTATAAGGGCAGAAGGAGGAGGTTAATTCGCAAAAATACTAGTATTTTATGAAATGTTGCTTAAGCTTCATGTTCACCTAACATTTGTTACCAATTTATCATGCTATACTGAACTGATTTTCTTTTCTTCTTAACTGCTTGAATTGTCTTTACACAGTATTGTTAGGGTATCCAGTTTGAGAAGTACTAGTAGTATGCCAAAGTTAGTGTAAAGCAAGTTATTTTAACTTTAGTCAGAAATGTCCAGGAATGTCACATGATATCTTAAGAACTCAAGGATCTCAGCTTAGATTTGAGAAGAGATCTAATAATTCTTTGGATTCAAAGTTAGCCTTCTAATGTGAACTTATATTGAAAAGCTACCTTTGAAACAACTATATACAGGGAATATTTATGATAAAACCAGCCAGTGTATTGGTACCCATAGAGTTCCTGGACAATAGCTGGAATATCTCACGTCTCTTTTTTTTTTCCAGCTCTCCAACCCCCTAAAATTATGATAAATAGTAAAATATTTAGCAATGATACCTTATTTTTTTATATTCCATAAACCAGTATGTACCATCAATGTGCCCCTGATATAATATCATTTTTATGGTGTAAATGTGTGTAGTTTACAATATGTTTGTTCTCTGTAATGTTAAAATGAAAGCGAGAAGGTTTCTTTTCTATACAATACAATCACAATATCTAATTTAGAGTGGAATTAGTAGAGTGTGTAGAGTGGCAGATAATGATTCATGAAAGGTCTCATCTTTAAAACCTTCAGAAATGGGGAAGGCATAACTACCTAAGTAAATTGTTTTGATGATCTTACCTGAAAGTTTACTTCATATTTAAATAAAACCTTGATAAGCACAACTTATATCCATTATGTCTGGTTTTAATTTATGCAGTCATGGGGAAATAATTATTTGCCAACTTCTGTATCTGTATCTTCCATTTTTGACAGCTTTCCTGTCTCCCTTAAGTATTACTGAGTATTGAAACTTGTATTCTGAAATTCCTTGGGCATTTATTTCTACATAGAGAAAATTATCAATTTCCTGTATTATTTTTTTGTTATTCTTTAACCTGGAAATGTGGTGTCCTTCACCACATTTGAAATTCACTTCCTGCACATTTAAAAACAGTTAAAAGAAATATCAGTCTAGGCACATATCCAAAATTTGTTTTTTAATCATCTTAGAATATTTTTATTCTGCTCCCAATTCAAATGCATACATGCAATGTAGTTTAATACCTTATAGTACCTGAAATATTATGAACTTATTCTAAGAAGAGCTAATTGTTTATGTAGACATAAATTTTAGTATGTTGTTATGAAATCATATATTCCTTTTAATGTCATTACAACCCTAGTGCTAATTTGAGAAATATTCATATATTTTTTTTTTTAAAAATACACGCTTACTTGACTTTTATGTGCTACACCTGGGAGATGCACATATGAGTATCATAAAAGCTATCAATTTTATAGGAATGAGTTCCAAAAAGAATTTGTGCTCTGCTTAATGATTTTCCTTTCCTCTTCTGAACAGTTTGAAAATGAAATAATTTTAAAATTGGATCATGAGGTAGAAGGAGGCCGGGGAGATGAGCAATATCTGCATTTGTTTGAGGCACTGTAAGTACAACAATGGAATATGTCCTTCAAATATTTTATATTTTAAATTAGATATTTGTTTTAAAAGTGTGAACTACTAAAAGATAGATAGATAGATGATATATAGATAGATAGATCTATATTCATTTTCAGTCTTCAAATACTCTAATATTTCTATATATCAGGATTTATTAATAACATCTTCTATACACCTTATTCTATAAGACAACCTAAACTTCCTTTTGAAATAATGACATATAATATTTCTCCTCTTGCATTGTGTCATTTATCCATAATTAAACGGAGATAGCATTTACCTGTGTTTTGCACATGAAGAGATACTAAAAGAGAGCAAATAATGAAAAAAAGTAAGTGTGCACCTATAAAATTACAAACATATGCAAATCTCATGTACTTCCAGATATCAGCTTTCCAGAAGGAAAGTGAGGGAAAGCTCATCATAGAAATAAAACTCTGTTTCTATGGGTGGATCTCACTCACAAGTTTATTGTAATAAATCCTGACTGTGCTTGCTACTAACTGTGTCCAGAAAGCTGTCAGCTACTACCATGGAGACTAATCCAACTTTTGCACTGAACAAAAATGAGAATGTGAGGCAAGCTTTCCTTGAAGAAACCAAAGCTATAGCTCCTCCTGATTCCCAATGGAAAGCACATCCAGAAAATACGTTGACATTAATGCTTATACTTCCTAACAAATGCTGGTCAGAGATAGGTTACTTCCAATTCTGGAAATGATATATATCCATCATATTAATTGTAGTCATGGATACTATATCCTCCATGAAAATTGTTTCTTTCTCTTTGAAAGCCATTCAAATATATATTTACTCTGCAGTCTCCAAATTCCTTTATTTCAGTTGTGTGCTATGTAAAGATTACCTTGTTTTTTTTCTGAATCTCTCACAATTCAGCTTAATCATCGAGAGTTAAAGACTAGTCAATGGATAACATCCTATTGAACAAACAACTGTGAATGGCTTTGGTTTTTAGAGAACACAAAATTGAAATGAAACCAAAACAGTAAAAGCTTCTCTAGGTGCAACAATTCCATCTGTCCAGCATTTGGGATTATATTAGAAAAGTACTAGCAAAATCTGCACTTCTTTCCAAGAAATAATATTTTGGAGGGCAACATTTTGATCTCAGAGGTACATTTTGGCAGGGGGAAAAACATTTTTATGAAATGTGTAAAATTGCATCAACTGCCTTTTGTTTTTTAACCATGATTAGTTGAGTGGGTATTTTCATGCCAGCAATTTCAACTCCTAAAACTTGAATGCAGACTAAATTATCTCTGTATGTTACTTTTTAATTCATAATACTAACAAGTATTACAAAATACTTTCAATTTGATGCTCATACTACATACCACTTGACAAACAGAACATGTTTTATCTAAGTATATCAATCAACCAAGAGAATTAAAAACAGGCACTGGAAACAGATTTATCATGTATCTTCCACCATATATCTATCTCCTTGGGAGAATTGAAGTATTTTCTGAAGCAGATTTAGGATGTTTTTAAAGGGAAAGGTATGATGTCAGAAGCAGCTATTTTATACAAATGGTTGGTTGTTTATGTAACATTAAATATAACCCCAATAGATTAAATCAGTCACAATACAGCTATTAATTATCATATTGAAATGTACTGATGTTTTAATTCTTTTCCTAAACAATGGAACTGCTGTTTCAAAACTACCTGCATATTACAACCTACAATGTTCAAATAAAAGGGGGAATTAATGTCGAATCAAACACAAGTCTCCACCACGGGAGAATTCTTTTGAGAAGCAAAAATTTTAGACAAGGCATTAAATGCATTTGTGGAAAAATATTGCTTTGGAATGTATAAAATGATGATCATCTGCACTTTCAAAATTATAGAGGGGACTAAAAATGCCAGTGAAAGCGCTGCAGTATTTCACCTTGACACTTCTCAGTGCTGTTCAATTGAATTGTTACATGAGATGGCAGAATCTAATGAAATTCAACACATTAAAGATTCTCATCTATATTTTTATATCTGATTGCTAACAGCAAGAGTGAATAATTGGGGGCAGCACCCCCCTTTTTTTTTCCAAATATCCCAGAAGATATGTGTGGGGGTTTTTTTTGACGAGAAAACATTTTGTAACATGGATGAAAAATGCTAGGGTCATGCAGCAGTATGGATTCAAATGGGAAGGGGTAATTCAGAATATCTGTTGCAACATTTTACCAATCTTCTTTAAGATCATTTTTTCTTGGTCTCATCTGACTGCAGTCCTAGGCAATAGTATGTGTGATTGAAAGAGATGCCCCAAAGTACAAAATAAGTATATCAACGTATGTTCTGAGTCCCCTTTTTATTCCTTGGATCAGTTCCCTGCACTACCTTAAATAGTATCTTGTTTGGAGCTTAAACAAATATTCAAAACAAACAAAAACAATGAAGTAAGCATTCGCCATTCTGCATCGCTTTTTCTTTCATTCAGTCACAAATTTGTAGTAACACTTTATGCAAATACTCATTGTTTTCTTTTACATTTTCAGACTCATTGACTGCTCTTCAGTCTTTCCTAAGATTGCCAAGTCAGTTGAAATCTTTGTAAGCCTAATAAAAGGTCTTTTGGAAAAACTACTGGATTATCGTGCTGTAATGAATGATGAAAGCAAGGACAATCGTATGAGCTGTACTGTGAATTTATTGGTATGTGGTGCCTTAAAGATTTGCATAAAGTTATAAAGTTTTGAATTTGGAGCAGTGTACAAAGTCTACAAGCCCTTACTACAGGGGTGTCCAACTTGGCAACTTTAAGATTTGTAGATTTCAGTCCCAAGAATTTCACAGCCAGCCAGTATTTTCCAAGGTTGGACACCCCTGCCTTACTGTATTGTAAAGAGGGACAGTAGTTACAACTATTATATGACATTATTATAGATAATTATACGTCAGGAAGGTGGAAACTGCAACACACTATGTTTTCATTTATTTGGGAGGGAAACTCCAACAATATAATCCAAATTTTGTAATTTAAACTAAAAACTTTGTTTCATCCACTAAACAATCCCACACATATGCAGAATGCATATACGGAGATGTAACATTTGACACTATGCTATAGGTGTTCATACTGTATGTATTCTCTTGTGTCATCTTTATTTTCTAGATTACTGTTTTTAATGATGTTTTCTGCTTGGAGTTGTAGGCACTATTTTGAGTGGTCAGGCATATAAATTGAATTATTTAAATAATAAAATGTACTAGGCACTTTTTGAATGCTCAAATTGATCTTGCTAATTTTACTAATTAGCAACAGTTTTATAACATAGGTGAAAATGTTTGTCCTTATATTGTGGTTGGAGGGAAAGGCAGAATATCTAGTGACTACATGAATGAACTAAGTATTTCACTCAGTAATGTACTTCACAGCTCACTGTTTATATACTTAGACCATCCTACATCTCCCTGAGTCATAATGTTGTTGTTCACGACTTAGTCGTGAAGTCGTGTCTGACTCATCATGACCCCATGAACAGCGTTCCTCCAGGCCTTCCTGTCCTCAACCATCCCTGGAGTCCATTTAAGCTCTCACCGACTGTTTCAGTGACTCCATCCAGCTACCTCATTCTCTGCTGTCCCCTTCTTCTTTTGCACCTCTATTGTTCCCAGAATTAGGCTCCAGAGAGTCCTTTCTTCTCAATAGGTGGCCAAAGTATTTGACTTTCATCTTCAGGCTCTGGCCTTTTAAAGAGTAGTCAGGTTGATCTCCTCTAGGACTGACTGGTTGGACTCCCTTGCAGTCCAAGGGAGTCTTCTCCAGCACCAAAGTTCAAAGGCCTCAATTATTTGGCCCTCATTATTATGAGTCATAATAATTCCTATTTAATGCACATTCCTAAGAGAAATTGACCTCCCTCCAAGTCATTCTATCATTCTCAGATGACTACTGTCTTCTCCATCATCCTTTCTGATGCCATGTAGAATTGTAATACAGGTAGTCCTCAACTTGCAGCAGTTCATATAGTGACCATTTGAAGTCACAACAGCACTAAAAAAGTGACTTTACCCTTACGACTGTTGCAGTATCCTCATAGTCATGTGATCAAAATTCAGATGCTTGGCAACTGACTCGTATTTATGGTGGTTGCAATGTTCCAGGGTCATTTGACTCCCTTTTGTAACTTTCTGGCAAGCAGAGTCAGTGGAGAAGCCAGAGTCACATACAGTAATAACCATGTTACTAACTTAAAATCTGCAGTGATTCACTTAGCAACTGTAGCAAGAAACTAATGTTTCACTTAGCAACAGAAATTGTGAGCTCATAATGTGTGTTCATAAGTCAAGGACTACTTGTATATGATTTTAAGTGGAGATGGAAGTTTAAGTCCTATACAAAATATACAAAATACTGT
>JAEANM010011679.1:0-15156 GCA_017656035.1 Myanophis thanlyinensis | reverse complement strand
ATTTGTAACCAATGGACGCACTATAACTGGAAGATGGTTTTATGTTTTTATGTTTTGTTTGTATGTATGTTTGTTTGTTTGAAAATAAAAAAAAATATTTTTTTTTTAAAAAAAAGAGTGGTGTAAATTAATCCAAAGGTACATTTTATCTTTTATCATGAATACGTAAAAGGCCTAAGAATTTTTGGAATCAGATACTTATCCAATTTTGAAAATGGATGCAAAATTGATACTTGAAACTTTTCTTTTAGGGATGGTGCATAAAAAAGTGGAAAGGAAATATTGGGCTTTTATACATGACATTGGCTACAATGATATTCTATGCACAAAGATGGGAAGAGGAGCATATACCCACAATGGAAGAATGGGTTTTGAAACTGAAGGAGCTAGCTAAGATGGTAAAACTGACTGCTTTGATTACAGACAACAGTTTTACTAAATTTCTTGTAGCTTGGAGACCATTGTTAGATTTTCTATATAGGATAAGGAAAAAAAAAATGAAATTTTGACTTTGAAATTTATACTTAATGAATGTATCCACAGGGGAAGGAAGTAATGTGCCACAGAACACCAACTGAGAACTGGCCCTTGAAGCTGGAAGTATTTTGTGATCAGTGAATATAGAAAGAATTGTGAAGTGTTGCTTAGTGCGTACTCTCATTTCCTGTGACATCCTTTTACAATGCAGTGGGAACTGGTAGTAAAATACCTGACACAATGGTTGAAAATTAACGTAAACTGGAACAGTACTATACTGATTACTGGAACAGGTGTGTGAATATCCTGAAGGAAAAAGGTGCTGAGAAGTGAGATGTTGCATGTGTGATGTTGACACACTTATTTGCCTAATATTTTAATAGGTATCTTTTAGCCAGCTCTTGCTCACATGCATACATATAAAGTTCTGCATTCCAAAACACACTGGGGGAAAAATCCAGTATGCTCACGAGCCCATGATTGGACATCTGGGAATAGCCTGATCAGATGTAAATGAATCAGACTGGTGATTCACAAGTTGCTTTTTTGAGGGAAATTGAGCCAGCATAGCTTATTACTATTGGACTATGTGGCGGATTAAGGCTCACCGGTGCCCTAAGCACTGACAAATCTTGGTGCCCCTCTCCTTTGTACATACTAGTTTTATCTATATATTTTTTTTACAAATCTTCATTGTTGTTTTTTTTTCTTTCTCAACTTTGTGGTGCCCCCTTTGGGCCTGGTGCCCTAAGCATGTGCTTAGTCTGCTTAATGGTTAATTAATGGACTATGACCAAAGTTAAACCCAACCACCTTCAAATTTGTTATGGGGATAAAATAAAGGAAGATACCCATGCAAGTTGCCTTTACTTCTTGGATAAAAAAGTGGGATAGGAATATCTGAGCAAATAAATATGTATCAACCGGAAAATTCTAGTAATGGGTATGAAGTTATAAAGGTAGTTGATAATTTTAAGCCATTTCAGAATAGAGTACAAAGTGGAGTGGAGTGGAGTGGAATAGAATAGTCTATTGCCCAAGTGTGATTGGACACACAAGGAATTTGTCTCTGGTGCATAAGTTAAAATCTAGTGATATCTTACTCACCAGCCATTTTATTAGTCCAAATTTCTACAGAATACTTTTAGTATGTCATTAATACTTAATGGAAAAACAAACTTGGCAAACTTTTTCAAAATGTTGAAGGTGTAGAAAGCTGGATGAAGGACTCTTGGAAAATACTGTAGAACCTCAACCTCTTCATGCTCAGAAATTTTGTGGACAGCTTTTAGCTTTACCAGCTATGAACATTCTGACTCAATGAACTTTAATTTCTTTTTCTTTTGTTTTTGAGGCCCATTTGGGAAAGGCCACAGATTCTACTAAGGCAATCTCAGGTTTGGTGATATTGTTAATCAGCAATTCTTTCTTTCTGTCTTTCTTTCTTTCTTTCTTTCTTTCTTTTTCTTATCCTTCCTTCTCTTTCTCTTTCCACCAAACTTTTAAATTATATTTGTACTTTGTTATTCAGGTCTTATTATGGTTGGTCAGCCAGATGTTTATACTGAATTTGGCATTGTTATCCACCTATTGAGTCCCACCCAAGGACATGGCATAGGCAGATGTTATTTGATGGTGTTAAAGGTATTGTCACAGTAAACTGTTCCAAGTAATGTTGCCTTTTGCAACTGACAGTAATTTTGTCAATGCCGATGCTATTCAAGTAGCACTCATGTTTTCGGATTGCACCCAAGGCACCTACACTATTGGTACTGTCTTTGCTTTCTTTTGCTACAGTCGTTCTACTTCCATTTTGTAGGTCTTTGCATTTTGTGATCCCGCCCCTCATTCTTTCTCTTCTATTACTATCTAAACCTTTTTGTATTTCTTATCAACAATTGCTAAGTCAGAGTGTTATGTGGCAGGTGCTTGTCTGTTTGAATTCTGAAGTCCCAAAGCACTTAAGTGTCTTCATTTCTATTACTTTGTCTATTTTATGGCCCCATTGATTCTTGCTTGCAGGCAAATGGCATTTCCTGCAGATATTCTAATACACTATTTTTCCTACTTTGTTATGCCACAGTTTGTAATCAGTCCGTGTGATCTTCTTGCTAACTAAATGGTCCAATGTTTTTTCAGCTTCTTTGCAAAGGTGGCATTTGCTGTCAGTTATTATTATTATCACAATATCATTATCAATGACATGATGTTTATCAAAGTTGAAACATAATACAAGAAGTTCACCTCCATAAGGTATAGGAAATTCTGAAGAGGAATATGGCTAACTGGCCAACCATTTTTTTTTTGTGCAAGAAAAAATACAGTTCAGATCACACAGACAACCTGATGCAATCCAGGAGCTTTAGACAACTCCTATCAAGCTTAGCCCGTAATGGCTAATGACAAAATGTTACAATTATGGTATTATAATGCAAAGAAAATGGTGATCTTGCTATCTGTTCTGTTCCACAGGTATATATATATTCATTTGAGAAACTATTTTTATGGAACACATTCATATGGCTTACAAACCAAAACAGAACTTTACCATTAATATATCCTGCTGGTATTTCTCTGGCACCAGCTGATTCTTCCTGAGTCTGGAAACTGCACATCTCCCACAGTTCATCAAAGTTGTTCAGAACTGCTTTGGGCTCATTTGGGCTTTTCCATAATAGATAATTCATTGGATTGCTCGCTTTAAAGCTTAGGAAGATAAGCCAATGGTTCAAAAGTCCACTAAACAACTGGAAACGTGGTGCCTATTACACATAAACCATAAATCATTTCAAACATATGTGTAATGTTGTATTTTTATCTGTTTTTAATTTTCTCACAAGTTCAGAACCTTAGTAAGACTTAATTATAGTAGCATTCGTTCTGCTATAATTGACCTTCCACAATGAAAACTGTCCACGGAATGTCAAAAACATATAATACATATTACATACATCTGTCTAGCTTGTTAAAAAGTAGTTAATTGACAGTATATGCAGTCCCCCTCTCTTTCTGCTGGTCCTTTTTGAGATTTGTCTTAACACGTCCCACATTTCAACACTGCAAGCCTCCTTGAGTCAAGATGAAAATTTTCTCAGTCTGTCTTTATCTTCTGAAACATTTCTATATCAACTTTAAAAAAGATTTTGTACACATATAGCAGGCTTTTATAATGTGGAAAATATTAATTTGTAGCTGCACATAGTATCATTTTAATCAAATTAAAGTCAAATTAAATTAAATTAATCTAATTAATGACATTTTCAGGCCTATATCCCAATTTTGAATCCAGATACATGATGGCTATTATAAAATATAATGAAACAGATAAAACAATAGGTAATTTAAAAACTTCAGAAAATGTCAAAATATGCTAATGGTTAGCTAAATGAAACAGGATCCCCATGAAGAAGCATAGCTAAAAGTCTGGGCAATCTAACAACTTCTAACGTGGCATCTAAAAGAAAGTCAATGCGAGATGAACCACATAGTAACATAAGACTAGACTATTACAGCAGAAAAGACCTGATCTTGGAATATGTGGCTTCTAAGAAAGGCTTCTCATGCAATCGCAGGTACGCAGGTGGCTAGTCACACAAGGTGGACTGCCCAGGGAAGCCACTCAGAAGCGACAATTTCATAAGATGGGATTGGGCCTAAGTGAAATAAAATCAAAACATAGAAATATTTTATATGCAATCTTATGATCTAGAATGCTTATTTGTGAGCAAGAAAGAATAAGTATGAGCTACGTGGACATGTAAAATTCTTTACGATAACTTTTTTAAAAGTCTAAAAATGGCATGAGCCTTCTCCAAAGGAAAACAGGGAAGCCTCATTAACTCCTGCTTTAGTTTCTATTATAAACCCAAAACACAACAGAAAACCTTATTGTTTCTAAGATCTTAGGAGTCATAGGCGTATCAAAACATATTCATCAACAAACGTTTCTGAACCACATGGACTTTAGTAGCTCAATATCTGCTCTTCCTCCCAGAGGCTCACATTGGGCTGGACCTTCAGGTTTGATTTTTCCTTTTGAGGAAGTGCCTCATTTTGCTTACGTTCCCTGATGTTTTCAATTAAGATTGGCGGACACTAATGTTCACAGCTATCAATGCAGTGCCTGAAGTCAGACCAGTCTGTTTCTCCAGCCCCAAAAAGACAGATAGCAACAAGAATGTTCTGCAGTGGAATGCATACAGGCATGAATTAGTTCGAAAGGAGGCCTTTGAACGTTTTCCAATTCAGAGCACAATTGGTAATCAAACTAGGTAGATAACAGTGGCCTTCTGTATAAATAAATCTAATTATGGAAGAAACAATCCAGATAGTAAAAATACTGATGCAAGAAACAGAGTACCTGTAATGCTGCCTATCTGACACTTTGATCAAAAGAGACTTGCGGTGGAACCCAACATGTTATCTTGGATTTCAGCCAGGACTGCATCTCCATTTTCTGGATAGTATCTGTCTTTCTCCAAAAGAAATCTTTAAAAGTAAGTATTAGGCTGTGAAGACATTTGGAGAGACTTTACTCTGGCTGAAAGGAAACCCTGGTATGAGGGTCCTTCATGCAACACAACATGCTCAAGCCACATGGGATACTACCATGTCAAGCTTTTTTTAAAAAAACTCAACATTTCAGGAGTGACTTCAAGCGGGTTCAAAAGTTCTCCCTACTAAGTATGCATAGGATCACATTATTTGTGGAATTTTGGCTTGTCCTCTTAGCAATGTCTGGAGTGCAATGTTTTATCTGGGAAATCCACAAGGAAGAGATTTCATGACTTTGTACAGTGAACACCTGGATGTTTTAAATCATTTCTAAATTAACTCATATTTATGTAATTTATAATCCATTTTCTCATCCAGAGACCACTAAAAGCATTTATTTTTTCCAAATAGAAGTATTCTCTGAACAATGAAGATACGGCTTTTCTGTGCCTCTTAAGATCATTAGAAAAGATGGATCTGATCTCAGGCCTACACAATGTGCTTACTGTAAGCAACACAAAGCTTTTAGATAGATGGACGTCAAAACTTCTTCATATGTCTCAGGAACTAGTACTAATTATGGTAATGGGGTAATAAATGCATTCTGGTTTTGCTTATCTTTCTATGCAAGAATGCAAAATGTTGTCATTTAATGTTTATTATACATTTTCTGTAGTACAGGAAGGGAACTGAAGTTTTCAACTTATCATGGTATGAAAGGATATGTGTTCACAACAAATCGAGGTGATATCAAAAAGACACTTCATAGAAAGAAAGCAGAAGTCATAATTCTAGATTTGTTTTTTATTTTTTTCCTGTCTTCTCTTTTTCTTGTTTTTCTTCAATTTTTATACTTCCACTGAATTCAAAATTCTAATAAAAACTGATTCTCCAAAGAGACAGCATCTATAGCATGCACGGATGAATATGATTGGACTGCCCATCTGCTTAAATCCAGTTATTCCAAACTATCTTGTTTATAGAAAGGTGTTTTGTTTCCAAACCACTTACATCTGAATTGCTTTAATAAAACCAACCAAGAGTCATTCCTTTTGGTTCTGTGCAAACTGTTAATGACAATAAAAACCCTTTTCATAAGACCGAAGCTGCCACACCAGAAAAGTAGGCTTTACAGTCAGAATGGCTGAAACCTTGGTTAGTAAACAAAACAAAACGGATTTTTAAGATAACCCAACCAATAAAGCAGACAGTATGAGAGGGAGGTGGGACCGGTGCCATTTTTGAGGTTTCCGACTGTTCCTTGCCTCTAAAAGAGAACTTTTGGGGGGGTAAACATTACAAGCTGTTTAAATTATAGGGTGTGCTCTATCAAAGCTTTTTTTTTTTAAGGCATTTCATCATAACCCAGCCTGCGCTATAGAATGTTAGCATTTAGTGGTTACAAGTAATTGGATGGGCTGGAATGAATTCTGCACTGTTAGTAACTCCGTGAGGCACTGACACGTACGAGGACAGACCGGCAGCTGCACACCGAAAACTCCCACTGGCTCCTGAGATTCCTTTGGTTTCCCAAGGCTGCCGCTCTGCCCTCCCGACGGGTTTCCCCCTCGGTTTCGGTCGCGCATCCAAGCTACCTACCTTCACCCAGCCGAGAGCAATATCGCCCACCTCGAAGGTCCCCGAGGCCCCACTACCGCCCCACCGCCCCAAAATGCAAGGGAGAGCAAGACTCCTCATCCAGGGACTGGCTAAAAGGCGCGGGGAGGAGGAGACACCTATTGGCCAGGCGTCGCAGCAGGCGAACCTCGGGAAAGATCAGGAGGACACCGCTTCCCCAGCTCCACGACCCGGCCCGCCCGGTCGTACGCCCGGGTTTCCACCACCACCCCCGGCCGGTGCGGCTCTCCTCAGCCTGCGCTCCGAAGCGGGGCGGGCAAACGTCTGGGAAAAGAAGAGTGAAACCGGCCATCCGGCCGGAGGGAGTAAAGCAAGCGTAGGCTCAGACAGACAGAGCGCGACTTTTTTTTTTTTTTTTTACCTTCCTCGGCCGATTTCATTCTGCGTCCGCTGCGGCTGGAAGCAGAGCCCAAGTTTCTCTTTCACCCCGCTGGGTGGCTGGCTCTGGAGGCGCGAAACGGCTCGGAGTTCACAGGATCACCGCCGGGCATCCGCTTTCGCCCAAAGGGAAGGCGGGGGAAGGCAGAAGAGGTAGAGGTGGCCTCTCTCGCTCTCGGTCCAACGTCCCGCTTATGCCACCCGGCGCCTCTCCGGACAGAAAGGGCAGAGTTGAGGTTGGCGCTGCCCCGTCAACCACAGCCTTGGAAAGGCCAGGCGGCGGCAGCGGCGGCTGTTGCTTATTGGAGGACTTTTTTAGGAATGAAGTTTTAGAGAGGCGCGCTGGGCTGTGAGGCAGCGCCCCCCCCTCCGGGAGGAGTCCCGAAGCGGGCCCGGGGGAGAAGGAGAGGCGGCGCGCGAGGGAGGGATTGCAGGGCGGCGCGCGAGGGCTCCGGCTCCCGGGAGAAGGGAAGAGAGCGCGCGCCCGCTGGCCGCCCGGCCGACTGGAGGAAGTTTTGAGGCTGAGCGCGCGCCTCGCTCCCTTTCTGCGGGCACCCCTTAATTCGACAGCGGGGCTTTTAATTTGCTCAGGGAAGTTTGCAGAATCTCGTTCGGGCTTTCTCTGACGCAAAGGCAGCCCGCCGCGGGTTGCCCTTTTTAAAGCTGGAAAACACCCCCCCCCCGCCTCCCTCCTTTACCCTCCCAGCCCCTCTCCCCGCCCAGAGCCCCGTGATGTCACCGCTCCCCCGAGCGACTCTTGGTTGCCTTTGCCAAAAGGAGCCCAGCGGCGCGGGGGGAAACTTGGAAGCCGAGCGGGAAGGCCGGGAGAGGAGCCCTTTATACCGCCAACCCTAAGCGGCCCCGGCTTCTGCCGAAGAAGCTGGTTTGGCTTTTCGAGAGTCTTTAGGAGCCGCAAAAGGGGTGTGTGTGTTTGAGGATGACATGAGCAGGGAAGGATTGGGGGGGGGGGGGGGACTCCCTTAATTTCAGTAACCCTGCAGTAAAATACGGGAGGGAGCCTACGCGTGTTGAAATCGTGGAGGCTTAAAAAAAAAAAAAGGTCGACTTCTCTGGAAATTTGGAAAAGATGCTCGCCCATTGGCAAGCAACAGCAAGGAAAAGTCCCATTTCCGTCCAACTTACTGAGAAACCGGGAAGGGTCCCGAGCCATTAGATGCATGGACAGTCTTATTCTGTAGATTAACAACAGCCTCGGGCGGCTTTTCAAAGCAGGGCGGGGAGGTCGGAGTTTTAAACTTGCGGCTCCTCCCGCTGTAAAGGGGCTGCCCACCCCCTCTGATGTAATGGACAATAGAGGCTGCAGTCGCTGTTAGTGACACTCCCCCCCCCTCTCATTTTCTGTTTAGCGCGTCTCCCAAGGCGGGCGTTATTTACCGTACCGCCAAGTTTTTCTCTTTTTCCCCAATTGCCAAAAGGAGGGTCACAACTTTCCGGTTGGCAAAGAAAGAACTGGGCGGGGGGGGACCGAATTCCACGACGCTCCGCCGCTTGGAGATCCAAACAGAAGGTCCTTCTTCATTCTTGCGGGAGTGGGGGGGGGGGGGGGGGAGAAGGCGGCAAGCCAAATCAACGAAAAGGGAAATCAGATTTTTCGGATCTTCCTGCTCTGCAGAAAGGGGGGAAAAAAG
Organism: Myanophis thanlyinensis; assembly: GCA_017656035.1. Lineage (NCBI taxonomy): Eukaryota > Metazoa > Chordata > Lepidosauria > Squamata > Homalopsidae > Myanophis > Myanophis thanlyinensis. The sequence continues at coordinate 6,520 of JAEANM010011679.1, read as the reverse complement.
TTGCCACCTGGGGCATCGGCTTGCGCAATTGACCGAACGGAATAGAAACCCGCGGATAGCGGGGGCGATGCTACCTTGCCAAAAGTTCCGGAGGACGGAGAAAAGTAGCCACGAGCCACACCATGGCAGCCACGTGCGCCCGCTGTTACGCAAAGTTTAGCGCCCCTGCAGTTGAGAAGAGGAAGGAAGGAAGGGGAGCGCGCGTGCATTTATCCTCGTGCACCACCTTTGAATGCACTGTTTTTATTTTTATTTATTTGATTTATATACCGCTCCCTCTCCCTAGGGACTCGGGGCGGTGTACAGCCAACAAAAACACATATACAGTAACAATTTAAAAACCTATTAAAATAAATAAAGGCTGTCCCATTAAAATTATAATTATAGTTAAGAATTTAGTTAAAAACAATTAAAATACAGTTAAAATTTAATTTAAATTAGTTTAAAATAAGTTAAATTTAAGATTAAAATCCCAGGTATCAGGCCAGGCCTGCTAGTTGAAACAAATGAGTCTTCGGGGCACGTGGGAAACACCGGAGATCCGCAATCTATTCCACAGGGAGAGTGCTGCCATAGAGAAGGCACTAATAGAAAATGGGGCCCTTTCGGAGTTCCTTGGAATAAGTTTCTTTAAAGGCAAAAAGGTTGTGTTGTGTTATGGGGTGTACTCATCATTGTGCCACTCGTGAACCGAGTGCCCTCCACTCCACCAAACATTCCGGATTCTTTGTTACTAATAGTTAATGGGCATTATCTGGCCAGCTCTGGTTTTAAAGCCAACTACAGCATCACCACTAGGTTCTGTGCAGATAATAACGGGCAGCAGTACAACTACAGTGCTAAACGCCTGCGTAGAAAGTAATAGTTCCGTCTTTAGCTCGTTTCTAAACCGCTTCTGTTGAAGCCCCCGATAGTTCAGGGCTCGGATTTAACTGTGGCCCTTATTCTGTGGCACCTTAGAAAGCCCTGGCGAGAGTTTCCGGGAATTGTAGTTTTGTGAGCTTTCCATGCATCTTCCTTGCGGGGGAGTGGGAGGAAGGAATCCCTGTTGAAATCCACTATTAGCAGCATTTCTGTCTCCCGGCCGTTTCCTCTTCCCCTTCTTCTTAGGCAGTTTCTCCCAGCGTGCGCCTGTCGAAGTGACTTCACCCTTTCCAAATTCTTCTGCTCGGCCTTCGGGGAAGCGTGAGAGTAGGCGGGCACCGGGTAAAAAGTGAGCAAGAACTTAAGTGGGGAAAGATTAACGCTGGCTGTCAGTTTAGCTTTCGGAGCAGCCAACTTACCGTTCCGTTTGCAACACTACATTTCCCAGGTAGAGAACCGTGCTGTCCTCTGGCAGCGCAGGTGGTCAAGACTAAATACATAGGCGGGTATAGTCATTTCTGCACAGAAAAAGTACGGACAAGGAGGGGTGTCTCGTGCATTTCAATTGTGCAGCCCTTCCTCACAACCTACGTTTTTGGGACTCCCGGATTTAACTTCTGCTGAGTTCGGCGTGCACGGTCAACAACTCATATTTTCTGTATTGCAACTAAGTTAGATTGCTTTCTTCTTCTCTTTACATCTTTACAAATCGCCTAACGACTGAATTTTACCGCGCGGGGAGAGTCAAACGCTGGTTCCCATCATTTACCACTCCAGAGCTGTGGACCCGGACTTCCTATACACGCACAAAGCAGCATGGCCATCCTCTCGTTTCTCGAGCACAATCCAAACGCAGCACCGTTGAGCTGCCCGCAAAGAAGGTTGCTTGAATTACAAATGGGGAGACGGGTGAAAAATTTATTCGCAATTTACATTTGCGACCCCACATGATTCAACTATGGCGGGAGTGAGGCTGTGGTTCTCATCGAGGACCGCTCGTTTATTTTCGAAAGGCCCTCAGAAGACATAAATAGCAATAGCGCTTAGATTTGTATGTCGCTTCGAGGTGCTAAACGCGGAGAACTGGCGGCCATCCGACGGCGACCCACTCGCCTGAAGCGGCCACCGCACATCTAAAAAACGCAAAGGGACTTCGGGTGGGTCAAAACCCCCGAGGTGGCCTCTAAGAACCCTCTGCCAGCGTGCCCGTGCTAGCTCGTGTGTCTACTGCGCACGCGCCCTTCGTACGTCGCGCTCGGTTCTCCTCTCGGAATGCAAATCCCACGAGGGGTGAGGGTTGCAACGAGCACGCCGTCGAGGCTCTTCCCCACCCCCTGAGATGGCGCTGCACCAACAGGCGGCCGCCTCCCTCCCCTCTTCCGAGCGCCTCTTCAGTTGGCAGGCGTGCCCGGGCTTCTTTTTACTTGGGAAAGGGCTGCGTCTTTAGAAACACGCGTCTTCCGCCACGGGGACACGAACTGACGCTCGCAGCGTCGTCCCCCCCCCACCCCCACCCGAGGGGGCAGGAAGACAGCCAACTGGACGCCAGCAGGCAGGAGGCACCGCTCGGCGTGGGCAAGATGTGCCCGTGTCGTTCCGCCGTGGCTGCAAGCCCCCGTCCTCCTCCCTCCCCAAGGCCGGGTTGCAAGACGGGGGCCGAGGGCCGCGGCTGCTCGCTTTGGCTGGGTTGCGGCGCTGGGACCAGAAGCGGCTCCCTCCTTTCCTGTCTGCTCTGAATGCTTTCTTTTCTGCCTTCTTCTGCGCCGAAATGACGGGATCCCCGGTCTGTTGCCTCCTGTTTAATGCCGTTGCCGGGACGACGGTGGCCGCGCTCCAAGGCCGAGGGAGTTCGCAAAGAACCGCAGCCAACTAACCTTGGCCGCCTCGCTGCGGCGCGCCGCTGGCCCCACCGCCAGATGTTCTTGCCTGCTCGCCGGGCCTCCGCGGCTCTGGCTCTGGCTCGGCTGGCGGCTGCCTTCGCCAAACCGAGGGGACTCCCTTCTGCTCCCCCCCCCCCCGCTCCCCGTTCTCCCAAGTTTGTTTACACGGGCTACCAGGAGAGGCTGCGGACCGAACTTTTATTTTAAGGATCGGCGATGACTAACCGAGTTGCAAGGAGCGGCAGGACAGAAAACAAGGGTTATTTTTAGTCAGGCTGTTGTTTCAGTCGCTCGGGGGGTAGAAAGACTCTTTCCTCCCCCCCCCTTCCCATCGCGTCCAGATGCCAGCTACTTCTGCCTGCAGCCTTAATTGAAACAAAACACACACACCCACAGAGAGAGAGAGAGAGAGGCCTGTAGGATTTGCACCAGCAAACATGGAATCGCTTCAAAACAAAGAACCACAGACCCCTCACACATAACACAGGCAGAGACTCACACCCCTAACGAACCAGCTTGCTAAGTCCCACACAGCATTGTTAAGGATACAATTGGGCTTACTTTAATTTTGACATTTTAGGGAGGCCCACCCTCACAGCGTAAGGATCAGATGGCAACTTTCAAAATACCGCCAGGTGTTCTTCAGTTGACCTCTCTTGCTTTGAATAGCCATTCGTTCCATTCTGGAGATGGTTTGCTCCAAAAATACTTTAAAAAAAAACCACCTTGCATATTGTCTTGCAACTTATGACCACAATTGAACCCAAAATTTATGTTCTTAAGTAAGAAATTTGAGTTTTGCCATGCACAAGAGAAGGGCTCCAGACCCAACTATATTTTTATCTATTTCATCAGTTCCTTTAGTTTCCCCCCCTTGGGAACAACTAGAGTGCTGGTCTTCTCTCATATTCTAATACTAGAGGTTTTTGTAAATAAGGACTGTTTTTTTAAGGTATTTTTGATGTTATCTCTGCTGTACACAACATCTGTATGGTACAGTAGAATAAAAACCTACTGGAAATAGATTTTCATTATTTGTCATTCTCAAATCCAAAGTGAGAAGAGGCTGAATGCTGAATGTGACCTGAAAATTAAAAACAGATTTTTACAAACAACATACAGAACTTTGCTCATCGAAAGCCCACTTCTATAACATTAAGAAAGCAAGGGTAGTAGTAATTAAAACACATGCTATGGTAAAGTGGAGAAAACTCAGTAAGTAGTACTCCCAGACTCCCGGAAGTTTTTGGAATCACACAAGATTTTAGAACTAATTGTTTTATTAATTTTTTTTGCCGCTCAATTTACCCCAAGGTAACTCTGGGCCTTGATGGACCAGAATGACAAGTTATGTGACAAAAACAGTGTACTTACACAACACGATTGTGGTATCTGGTCTCTGAAGCATGTTTTTTATCCATTGCTGATTGCTAAAAAGTTTGTTGCAACCTTAAAAGAAAGGCTGGCATTTCTCAAAGACGAAATACATCAGCATTAACCCATGGTTTGTTTTCAGTGAGATTTGTTGAATAAGCTAGTATGCTTTACCAGCCACAGTGGCTGAGTTCATTTATTGAATTAAGCTCAAACCAAAGAAATCAGATTATAGGTTAAAGCAATGTTTATGGCACTTCCTATGCTTCAATGGTAGCTTCATAAAGCAGCCACTATTTTCAAACAACCATTCACTGTCTATATTTTTGGGTTTCGAGAAACACTTAGTAAAGATCAGAAGATTTGTTAGGGCTACCCACCTTTTGATTTTCGTTCCCATCCAGGCTTTTTAATGAGCAGTTGTGCAAATGGAGTGTAAAGTTAGACAGCATATCGAAGGAGAAACTTTGAGTCACCATGGAAAACGGGGGATGCTTTAATTTATTACATATTATTTAATCCATTTCATAACTGCCTTTCAAACCAATGGAGTAAAATAACACCAGCAAAGTTACGTGCAAACCACTTTAAATTGCAGTTGTTCAAGCAGAACATAATGCTAAAATTTTTGTTGTATATTACTTAATTCTAAAGTAATTGCTGGGAGCCAAGGGAGAGTTGATTTATTAGAAGAACAGTTAGAAATGGAGTCAATACTTGCTTCTTAGAAGAACATCCCAAAAGTGAGGGGGTGGCTATCCCACCTGGAACACTAATGTTTGCTAACAACCCTGACTGATCTTGGGAAGAGGCTTATTAGAAGGGCCCCTGAGGACTTTAAATGGCTGGTGTATCAGTACAGCTATAATATAGGTGGCTATACCCATTAGCTGAGGTTTCTAGAAGGTCTTCAATTTACCTTGGACTGTTTGCTGCTGCTGTGATGAAAGGCCATCTACCTTACTTTGAATTGGTATGAAACGGCATTATTGGTGCAATTACACAAAATAATGTGTGATTGCACCACTTTGAGAGTATCAGAATAAACGAAGCATACCATTCTAATTCAGATAGAGCTAAAGCCAACGTAAACCTTGTGTCAGAGTTCCACACAACATCAGCAACGCAATCAGAACTCCAAAGAGACGAAAGTCCTTAGAATAAGATTTTATTGAAGACATTGTATTGGCACAGTCTGGAGAAATCCTGAATCTGAAATTCCTGGGCTTTCTCCACCCAAGTAAAGTGAAAGTTCCTCCCCAGTAATTATTACATGTTAATTTCTCACCAACCCATTCAAAGAAAGTTCCTCCTCCTCCTCAGGCCAGCTCCAAGCAGGTGCTAACGCAGGGGTCCTCAAACTACGGCCCGTGGGACGCATGCGGCCCGCGGAGCGCATTTACCCAGCCCGTGATGTCCAAGCTGTTCCCCCCCTCTTTCCCCCCTCTCCTCCAGCAGCCTGTCCGCTCTGCTTGGGGGCGGGCAGACAGAGCGCATGCTTGCATTGGCAAGTGGTGGGATTGCCAACGCAAGCATGCGCTCTGTCCGCCCTGGCCTGAGGAGGAGGAGGCTGGACGCATTCCTTCTCCTTCTTCCAGCCTTCCGAGCCCTTCCTGCCCTGCAACCGCAGCCCCCCTCAGGCTCGGCGGCGGGGCCTGCAGAGCCCTGATGCTGGCAGGGTGAGGCTGAGGTTCCGCTGGCCACCGCCGGGGAAGGGGATGCTCCAGTCACCGCTGCTGCCCCCGTTGTCCTGTCCCCGCCGCCACGCCGGGCTTGAGAGCAGCCTTCTGTGGTAAAGTAAGACCGCAGAAGGCCAAGTGGAGCTACCACCAGACCAGGGGCGGCGGTGGCGGGGTGGCGGCTGGGGGCGGGGAGAGAGCAGCGGGGTGGGGCAGGCCAGCAGCCCTGGCCAGTCTCCATGACAATGCGGCCGGCCTCCTCTCCTCCTCAGGCCAGGACAAGCGGGGGCCGGTCAAGCCGCACTGCCACCTCCGCCGGCGGCTCTTGGCTCCCCTGAGCCGGGCGAAGCGGCATGTAGCGGCGGTCGGCTGAGCCGGGGGCGGTGGCGGGGCTCAGCTGACCACCGCTAGACGCCGCTTCGCCCTGGTCTGAGGAGGAGAGGAGAAGGCCGGCCGCATTGTCACGGAGACAGGCCAGGGCTGCTGGCCTGCCGGGCTGCCCCCACCCCGCCGCTCTTTCCCCGCCCCCAGCCGAGGCCGGCCGCATTGTCACGGAGACCAGCTGGGGGTGCTGGCCTGCCGGGCTGCCCCCACCCTGCCCCGCCACTCGGAAAGAAGGCTGGAAGGAGGAGAAGGAAGGAATGGAGAGAAAGAAGGGAGAGTAGAGTGAATGGAGAGAAAGGAAGGGAGAGGAGGAGAAGGAAGGACGGGAGAGAACGAATG
>JAEANM010011678.1:0-15158 GCA_017656035.1 Myanophis thanlyinensis | reverse complement strand
TCTCCCTTCCTACCTAACTTACCCGCGGTTGCGTAAGCATTTCACTGCATATCGTACCATGTATGACTGTGTATGTGGCCAATAAATTTGAAATTGAATTGAATTGAATTGACAAAGAAAGCTATCTCAATCAAGAACGTCAATGAATAGAAAGAATAACAAGAACAAAAAGTGAGTGATGTGTTTAAGGAAATTTAGAATGTTTACAGCTAAAGTAAGAATATTCAAGAATATTCAAGAGCCACGCCCACCCGGGCCCCCTGAGGTCAATCAGAAGAGAAATATAGTAGAGATCAATAAGATTTTAAAAATATGGAAAGGCTATATTGAGACCCTTACAAACAGAGATGTGAGAGTGTCAGGAATATTGGTAGACAGAGAATATATTCAGGAAGTGACTCTGGCAAAGTGAGATATGACATGAGTTAAATATTCTGAACCATTTAAAACAGCAGCAGCAGAAGCAATTAAAGTGCTAACCTCTCTCTGTCAACATACGTTGAGCAAGACTGTGTGCATAGAGATTGAGCAAGATCGGTATATATACATTTATTCTGAAGAAGAGAGATGCAAAAGTAGGTAACAGTTACCAAACCTTTCTGTTGTGTACTGCGCATGAGCAGGAAGTCAAATAGAAGCTGATTGGTTGTTGAAGCAGCGCTTCCCATTGGCTGGATCACCAGCCAATGAGAAGCGAAGAAATCCGAAGCCGCGGCAATTATAAAAGCCGTGGTTTCCCCTACAGACTCTCTCTTGCATTTGATTGACACCTAGCATCGTGAGTTTTACTTGCGTCTTGAATTAAACGGGACCCCTCGCGGTCATCCAAACGGACCCCGTTTCTCGTGTTTTATTTAACCGATTTGGACCGGGTTTTCGGCTATAACACTTTTCACGAGTCCATTTTGCAAGAAAGGTTTAACAGCTTACAAAGAAATAGTACCAGTCATGAGACATCTGACCACACATTTGACATGATTTGGGTTGAACTTGCTGGCAGCTAATTGTATAATATTGCCTGATACCATCCTGGAAACAGCAGAAAGTCCTCTGAAACCATGAAATCCTTTTCAGGAAGCTGATTCCATTCACTGCCTTGAATCGGGAATCCCTTTCAGTTTAGGATGATTCAGTCAACCTTTCCTTAAACAGGAAGCACCTTTTCAAACTTTTGCACAGTTCAACTGCAAAGTGGATTTCCATACGAATCAGGCCTTTTGGTCACAGGTGCAAAGAAGTGCAGTCTTTCTCATTAAGATTAACTTTCTGTCAGATAGTAATAGAAAATTAACACAGACTGATATCCTTAAAGAACCCTGTCGAAGTTCAACCCTGGCCATTTTGACCTAGGCTACTCCCGTCTGATTTCTCAAGGATAGTGTTGAACTCGGCTTCAGAGCCACAAGACTGAAAGCTAATTTCCAAAGGAGAAGAATTTCACATAGCGAGACAGTACATTGCAACTAATAATTCCTCCCACAGAATTGGCAGACACACAAAAATACAAACTGCCCTATTAGCAGAAGAGGATTGCCAAAAATGATATTGTTGCCAAAGTTTCACAGCGAGAGAAGGTGCCCCAAATTTGAAGTGATCCTCCTTTGGGGATAAAGGGCTTCAGAAGTTAGTAGCAGTTCAAGGTGTAAGATCTCTGATTATCAGATCAAGTGATTGCAATTTGAATGTTCTACGCAGAGATGGATTTACTACAGTGGTGGGATTCAAATGTTTTTACTACAGGTTCTGTGGGTGTGGCTGGGGGGGTGTCATGTGACTGGGTGGGCAGTTTCTGTAAGCAGGGCAATAAAGATTAGGCTTGAAACAACACCAGAATGTTTCTTTCCTGCCTTCCTTACAGGATTAACCCGTAAAGTGGAAAAAAAACAAAAGGAGATTTCTTCTAACAACCAGTTCTCTGAACTGCTTAGAAAATTTACTTCCAGTTCTAGTGAACCTGCTAGAACCTGCTGAATTTCACCTCTGATTTACTGTATGTAGAAAAAAATACTATAAGGATTACAGTTTCTTAAGGAATCTCCAAAGATCTTGTCTTTAACAGACTAAGATTTATTTGCGTATATGGTTTAAGTTAAGATAGGTTTCAGAACCAAATCACCATCTATCTCAGCCCAGAGTTTGATATGATTCCCAGGTATTTGAAACAGCCCCATCTCTTTTGTTATTTATCAGCAGTAATCAAATTTTACTAGGAGAGACATATTATGCATTAAAGAAAACTCTAATCCACATCAATGTAATCAACAATATTGTTGGCATGTATAACTTCAATTGAAGCCAAGGTATGATCATACCGAACACAATGATTAACCAAAAATAGAATAAATCACAGATTATCTAGCTCAAAATCACCTCCCCTGACTTTAATTGGTTTTCCAGAATCTTTCCTGCTACCAATTTTAACTGCAGTTCAGATTTAACTTTGATTTGGAGCCCAAAATCCCATATTCAATTCTTGGTATCTTCAGTTAAAAGAATTAAGCTGCAAGTGATAGGAAAGAATTTGCCTTAGATTAGAAAAAATGTTGGTATCTAATGTACACTAAGGCTTTTATCTTGGTCTGCAAAGATTCATACAGTCACCAGGTGGCAGCAAAGGGTTGAAGTTGTATCTTTTTGCTGCCATCTAGTAGTTTTATGTATAATTTAATTTTGATAGCCCTGGTGTATACAATACTGAGTAGATAAATAAATAACCTGAACCATGCAAAAACCATTAAAAAATCCTTGATAAATAAATGTCCTAGTTTTCACTGTGTGGTGATGTATCCAATAACTTGCAAGTTGCCTATAAACTGCTATTTCAATTCAATTCAATTCAATTAAACATGAGAAAAACCCTCCCATTGGATTTTTTTTCCTAAATGAGAGTCCCACTCCTGTGAAATTGTTAAGAGAATTTTTCACCTCCCTAGAGAATTTTATCTCATTTCTCTGTTCACAAACTTGATGGAGAAATCTCCAACTCCAGTAGCTGTAACTGATTGTAAATTAGACTTCTTAGAGATACGATGTGGGGAAAAAATAGTCACACATCTATGTTACAGTATCATTCTCTGTTCAGGCATCTTTCCGATCTATATTTCCTTCCAAGGTCGGTGGGAAAAATGAAAAGAAGGAAGAATCGGGGCCTTGAAGCTGCCAATCAACAATTAGCCATTGAAAGACAGGTAAGACCAGAATGCATTTCGATCTTCCATGTATGCGAGATTTATATATTTATTCAATTTCTATAGCCACCCATTTCAACCAAGTGATAGCTTACAATTCTAAAACTATGAAATAATTAAAAGCAATAAAAACGTCCCAAAAATAAATTCATACAGCAGCCAATATGCGCCATATTACTCTAGTATACTTATAAAGCTATACTTTATCTACAGGTTTCCAAGTACAATGTCGTATATACCTAAATGCCCTCATTTGTCATTATTTTTTACTGGTATGTTTAAATGTTTGACCATTTATACATTGCCACAGCACATGGGACCATCCCAGCTCTGAAAGCAACTTTTGGGCAAACAAAAAGCTGGATTCCCCTCCACACACACATACACACATTCCATTCCACATCTAGAACCCAGTGGGATTGGCAACTAAATTTAACTTCAATGCTTACTCTGGTATAGTTTCGTAACTATCTTCTACTTTAAGTCTACAAAATGGAGAACGAGAATGCAGCATTTGTCTGAAATGGTATTAAGACAGGGGTGTCAAACTCAAGGCTGGGGGTCGGATCTGGCCTATAGGGTATTCAGATCTGGCCCAAGGAGCCACCCTGGAAACAGCAAAGTAGTGGCCCATGGTGCTTCTGCCAGAAAAACAGGCTCCTGAGCTCCGTTTCCACTGGCAGAGCGCTCAGGCCACCCACAGGTGCCTCCGATAGGAATGATATTGAGCTGGCCATGCTCACCCTGGCCCCCTTAGGTCAAACACAACCCTGATGTCACCCTCAATGAAATTGAGTTTGACACCCCTGGTATAGGTTTCCTGCCTGAACAGGGGATTGGATTAGAAGACCTCCAATGTGCTTTCCACCTCTGTTATTCTGTTATTTTCCATTAATGAAATAGAATGTCTGGAAAACATCTATAAAAGACCTTTGAGTCTTTTCCAGCTGGAAGAAATGCCTCATTATGCCTAAAGGAAAGGGAGTCTTCATGCATTGCCTTTTCCCACTGAAATTTCACTCTTCCCTGAATAATCCTGGAAATATTACTTTTTAAATCACTGAAGATGATTCCAATGGTGCAGGAGGAGGAGAAGCAATGACGTGACTAAAATTACTTACCAAACTCACAATGGCAATTTTAATATTTGTGTGCAATGCAGGGTCTGTGTGTGGAGGGGTAGATCTTCCTCTCATCCCCCCATATTGCATTGGTCTTGTGAACTTCATGCTGAAATAATTTTCAGTAGCACATGAATAAATGTGTGAAAGAATGTTTTATTACAGCCGAAGACCAGCAATGTAAGATAGCCTATACTTATTAAAATCTGTAGGTAATAAACAATAAGCATATTAGCATAATAAAATAGTAACTTTTCATTCCAGCCTACAGGACAAAAGGCATTTTATTTGTGTGCTGATGTCATGGAGCAGATGTTGTCATTTGCTTCCCCTTCCTTATGCATTCATTCAACTTGTTTTGTCATTCAGTAGCCAGGATTTACTGTTTAAGAAAGATCCTAGTTCATTGGGAAACCCACAGACAGCAAACATTCTGGTAATAGGTCATAGCTTCATAATATATCCAAAGGATCTGCTTTCAATTCAAATAGTGGCTTTTAAAGGAGCCATACCCACTGAACAAAAGGGTAAGCTTTTAACAAAAATGAAAAGTTACCAGCCTATGCAAATCTCCACCTTAGATACAGAAGTTTCCAACTACACAATGGCATGTGGGACATACTTGGGAACCTGAAACACTGACTCAAAAACGCGTATCAAACCATTGCTAGGAGATAATATAATATATATATTATTAATATATGGGTATGGAACCTAACCGGTATAGAAGTTAAGTCCAAATAGGTGCTCTCTGAGGTTGGTTGTTTTCTTGCAGATGCTTTATTATCAAACTAGGTACCATTATCAGTGCCAGTAGAGAGTAGGATTCGCTCTCATTTTATATACTACAGGTAGTCCTTGACTTACCACAGTTCATTTAGGGACCATTCGAAGTTACAACGGCACTGAAAAAAGTGATTTATGAGCTTTTCTCACAGTTACAACCTTTGCAGCATCCCCATGATCACGTGGCCAAAACTCAGAGGCTGAATTTCACCTCTGCTTTGTGCTTGTCATGCGAACTTGCGTGTGGCTCCTCCACACGCACTGCATGTACAACTGCACCATCTTCACATGCATGCAGATTTTGCACATGTAATGCATGTGTGCTGCATGCAGGCACTCACACACACATGAGCAATTGCATGTGCATGCAGAGGAGAGCTCCAAAGACCAGCTGGATTTCCTGCTGCAATCGCATGCATGCACAACAGACGCCCGAAGACCAGCTGGGTCTCTGCAATTGCATATGCATGCATGTGCAATTGCATGGGCATGCTCAGCTGGAGGTAAGTTGGCCAACAGCTTACATGCCCAGCAAGATGGCTCTGAGTACCACCTGTGGCATCCATGCCATAGGTTTGCCATCACAGTATTAGTGGTTTGCCCTGTCAATGTTGGTAGGAGTAATCTTGGTGGATCCTTGATGAAATGTCCCCTAGAAAACAAGTGAGCTCAGAGGGTACCTGCAGTTAAACCCTGAGCTATAAATATTCTCTTTTATTGATACCATAATTATCTCTTTCCTTCTGGAAGAACTTTAAGATGCTACAGTATTCCTCTGTGTTATCGGCAATGAATTTTCAACACAGGCCTTCTTCTTGCCCTGGAGCATAGACTACTGTCCCCACATGTTGAAGTCTTTATTTTGTTCCCAGAGAGAACATACATACTGTACAAGTCCTAGTAATTATATATATTTTCCCATATCCACCATAGTTTTTCCAAAGGTGAAATAAGCCTTCTGAAGAAATATCTTCAGCAGTCTCTTTGCATCTGAACATTTACTTGGTTTCACTGATAAATCATTGAACAATCTAGTGTCCCACACTCAACTGTTTGTCTATATTTCTTGTTCCATAAAGGCTAAGGATGTTAATGAGAATGCTTCGATTATTTCTTGCACAAAAAGTGAGTGAGTGAATGAGTGAGTGTCTGTCTGTCTGTCTTTCTCTCTGTGCGTAGCATTTTCCTAACTACAAGAAAACCATGTTTTTATATCACTTCAACAGTGCAATATCCAGTCTCTTCCTCTGTGTTGGTGGCAGCTTTCCAATGTTCTTGTAACACCAGATCAGCTGTCCCAATGCATTGTTCAGGTTTCCCTTAAGTAGGGAAAATTTCTGGCTTAATTCAGAACCATAATCAGCCAATATGCAACTCAGCAGAAAATGGACAACGGTAGATAGCACCAGAGACTCTTCTCTGAGTTCTTTTAGCATACCATACCATTCCAACAATAAACATCCAATGGAGAAAAGCTAAATCTGAAAGAGAAAAATTTTCCTCCCCCAGAGAACCTCCTCCAAATAAGATGACTTGAAAAAAAATCACACATGCTGTGACAACAATCTTGGTTGTTCATCAGCCTTTGGGTTTTAATGTTTTTTTTTTTCAAAACAGCTCGATGTGTTGGTTATATATTTTTATTTCACTGCGTCCAATAGCTTCTCAGATGTCAATCTTCAAAATTTACAAGTTTGTTCCCCTTATCCTCATATCTTCTTATCAAATGCCATGACCATGTACTCCTTTGCCATTTCCTTCTTGCAGGATGATTTTTTTAACTTCCTGGACTAACTCATAATCCTGGGATGGTCAGCTAGCATGTCCTGACCTTCCTTTTTGCAAAGTCACCCAAGGCTGATCTTCTCTAGTCCAGGGACATGTTTCTCAGCTGTAATATTAGATTAGATTAGAATTAGATTAGAATTCTTTATTGGCCAAGTGTGATTGGACACACAAGGAATTTGTCTTTGGTGCATATGTTCATTACATAAAAAGAAAGATACATTCGTCAAGAATCATAAGATACAACACTTAATGAAAGTCATAGAGTACAAATAGGCAATCAAATCATACTAGGAAACAATAATCAATGTAAATCATAAGGATACAAGCAACAAAGTTATAGTCGTAAGTGGGAGGAGATAGGTGATAGGAACAATGGGAAGAATAAGACTTAATAAATAGTTTGACAGTGTTGAGGAAATAATTTGTTTAGCAGTGTGATGGTGTTCGGGAAAAATTATTCTTGTGTCTAGTTGTTCTTGTGTGCAGTGTCGTATTGAAGGTAGAACAATTTATGTCCAGGATGTGAGTGGTCTCACATATTTGTCTGGTGCCGCTGCAGTTCTTTTGTTTCTTTGACATTTCTTCTTATCCAGCACTGGAACAATACTTCATAGATAAATGAATTATCTGCATTTTTCTACTGATGCTGCTGCCTATGATGATAGGACAGTTTTTTTCTGGCGTTTAGTCATTTGAGGGCTACAGAAGGCTCAGGAGTCTGGCATGGGTGAAATAGTTTGCAGGAATGAAAGACTCCAAGTAAAAGTTCCAAACAACCATTACATAATCATGTTCTGCATCCACTGATGAGTGTTTTTCTCAATATTTGAGGCTTGCTTTTTCTGAACTGTACACATCTGTTGCTATCCACAATGATACCAAAATTATTAGATCAAGAGTTGATAATAGGGAGGAAAAAAAGGCAGAGAAGAATGAAGAGTCTAGTAAAGGAAAGTGTCAGAAAAGGGCATCATATCCATTTTCAATTCCAGTTCTGACTACAACTTGCTTTGGTCCTTCTTCTCATTTTGTAAAACATTGTGAGGAAGATGGGTAAGTAAAGGAAGGGACAGCAAACACAAACCACCCAAAAATAAACAAATGGAAACAGAATCTATAGGTAGAGTTTAAGGTAATTGTCAAATCTGCCAAAATGGCAAGAAACCTTGCAAATATAAAGTTTTAAATCATGCAAAAAAGATAGCACCTTTATGTACTGTAGGCATTATCAATCAGGTTTGGAAATTCTTCTTGAAGCTTCTGAGGTTCTGTATTTACTCACAGGCTGGTCCTGAAGAGCCCTTACTAAGTTCTGTGAAATTTTTGCTTCTTCGTCTTGCTTAGCTACATGGGCCTTCACACCTTAGCAAGTAATGCAGGCTCAACAGATTACTTATATGCTTGGCTCTGGGTCCTGCATTTAGGCATCTATTAATTCATTGATTTATTTACTCAATATGCATGCCATCCAATCCTAATCCTGCTGTGTGATCTGGCTCTGCTTTTTAAATCCTGTTTGATTTAGAAAGGCATTCTTCTTGCAAAATACTTTGTAGGAGCCAGTTTGGTGTGGTGATTTGACAGTCTTTACAACTGCATAGTCACACTCTGTGTTCTCACATAGGCAGGTTTCTCATGTCTGCTGCATGATGATGATGATGATGATGATGATGATGTTATCCATTCTGTCGCATTTTATTTTTGGTGATTCTATGGATCAGGTCTCTCCACATCTTCTGATCTTGCATTACTTCTTTGATTTGTTCTATGTTTTGGCTGATGTTAGCTTTGATGTGTCCAGTCACTGTGTTCTTTGGTGGCCTGGTTTCCTCTTACTGCTAACTCTTCCAAACATAATTGCTTTCTCCAGTGAATTCCCCTGCATGACATGGCCAAAATAAGTGAGATGCAGTTTCATGATTTTGCTTTCTACGGTAGTGACATGGCGGGTGTTATGCGCTCCAGTATTTGCTTATTGGACTGGAGTGGAGCAGAGCAGAGCAGAGCAGAGCAGAGTCCAACCCCCCGCTCAGGCAGGAAATCCTGTACCATTTCCGACAAATGGATATCCAATCTCTTCTTAAAAACCTCCAGTGATGCAGCATTCATTACTTCTGGAGGCAAGTCGTTCCACTGGTTATTTCTTCTTACTGTCAGGAAATTTCTCCTTGCTGTTTTTGGTTCTTGCCATCCATCCATCCATCTTGCTATTGAACATTCTCCTTCCCTCTTCTTTTCTATCACTAATCATAATCGAAAGGAAAGCAAGATTGCTTGCAAACAAATAGTACTTTCTGCCATCCGTCAAGTGTAAAGCTATATGAACTTTTTTCCGATGAATTCCATGAATGAATCAAGCAAGGCCATCGCTCTGGAGAAGTTTCATTGGCGATGAGTAATAAATATATCTTAGAAGAACAGGATAAAAATGTCTATGTAAATGTACCAGACACTTAAAATAATATTCCAGAAGTGCAAGTACCAGTAGCTTACTTCTAGGTTAAAACTAGTTTTGGGATTTAAACATTATACTGGGATCTATGGTATCTCAGTCTGATTGAGATTAAGATCTTCCTGGTACATCCATTCAAATTAGTTCAATGTAATTATAAATATGATCCATGGTTCTTCAGATGCACTTGGTGTAATGTACCGCGCAGGCACGGCTGGAGCTTCCACTCTGGTCCGACTGAGCGGACTTTTGAACCGGCAGCTGATTGGCTGCCAAAAGAGCGGTTCCCATTGGCTGGTTCGCCCAGCCAATGGGAAGCGCAGAAAGTGACACTGCAGCAAAATATAAAAAGCCACGGCTTACTTTTTTCCTCCACTTACGACCAGAGCGAAGCTCATTGTGAGCTTTGCTCGCGGCTAGGAATAAATGGGACCCTTCATGGTCATCCAAACTGACCTTGCATTTAGTGATTTCTTGGCGGATTTTGACCGGGTTTTTGGTTAAAACACTTTGCTGGGGTGGGGTGGGGTGGGATAGGGTGGGTGGGGAGATAGATTAGGCAAAATTAATGAAAAAATAGATTTCTTGCTGTCAAGTAGTATTTTTTTTTAAACAAAGAAAGAAACCTCCACATTTAACTGCTTTTGTTGCTGTATTGTGATGCTAAGCAACAAAAGACAACTTCAGATTCCTTGCAAGCATCCTGGACACATCTGGACACTTTTGGATATAAAACACCAGCTTTAGTTTATTGTAGCAAGGCAATTATTATGCTTTAAAGTTTGTGTATAGCTGAGGAATGTCTTCTGATTTGAATTCCCATCAACAAATCAAGTCAAATCAAAGAGATCACAGACACTTCCTCTAAGTTCAGCAATATTTTTTTTGACAATGAGTTGTTTTCTCTACTATCATAACATCCACATGGATGTGATAATACAACAGCAGCCCCAATGGTTTGATTCAGGATTCAGCCATGCTTAAAGTTAACTTAAGGGGACATGGTGGCTCAGTGACTAAGACGCTGAGCTTGTTGGTCAGAAAGGTTGGCAGTTTGGAGGTTCGAATCCCTAGTGCCACATAGAGGAGTGAGTTCCCATTAACTGCCCCAGCTTTTGCCAACCTAGCAGTTCGAATGCGTGTAAAAATGCAAGTAGAAAAATAGGAACCACTTTGGTGGGAAGGTAACAGTGCTTTGTGTGCCTTTGGTGTTTAATTATGCAGGCCACATGGGTTAGAAACAGAGATGACCACTAGAGTCGGGAATGATAAGTCACTGAAATCAATCAGACTTAAATATACAGCACAATGCTATTCCTCTTCACAAATAATCAGAACAATGGAACTAACTCCCAGGTAGGTAGCTCTGACATCCTTCTCTGTATTAGTACTCTTAAGTCATGATAACTGTGAATCACGGGATTTGCAGTCAAAGAAATCTGGAAGGCAGTCCACCCTTGGAGAAGGATGTGATGATAATGATAATAGGAGCAGAGACTTACCTAAATTCTGTTGATTTTATGGACTGATTCTAAATACAACTGTGTTTAGAAACAATCCTTTCTCATTTATCAAAGTTCTCCTCTGTTTAGTATCTCTACGCATGAGTGTGTATGCTGGCGCACAGGCTATTAAATGCAAGTACATTTAAAATGTTTTCCTCCTCCAAAACATTATGATGAAATCATGACTTAGCATTAGATCACCTTCCCTTCATGCTTGGCCAAATAATTTTGTCCTCTATTTATTGCAATGTGAGTATTTCCTGCTGACCTTTCTAATTCCCAGAAAAACAGATGAAGTGTTTCCACTGAAGTCAAGGCCATTAACAATGGCATGTGGGCAAGTTTCTCAGGAAACCTAGAAGTGAATTACAGGGGAAAGACAGGTGTGTCATCTTCTGGGATCCGTGTGGTTGAATTACATTTCAACAACCACATCACAGCAGATGAGTGATTATTAAATTAGGACTACAGTAGAAAGGGATGTTTTCTTCCATGTATCTGACAAATCAAAATTTGGTGTTTTGTTTAGGCTGCATTTGTGCTAGGGAAAAGAGAGGGGAGCCAGCGAAAGGAGAGGGGAGTCAGGTGTTATATTATTTTCTCCAATTCAATTCTGACATGTGTTCTGAATTTGGGGAAATTCATTATCACTGATGCTACACATACACGCACGCACGCACACATGCGCACACACGCACACACCCTCGAGAACGAGGATTTGCAAGAGGAGGAGGGGAAAGGTCATAACTGAAATTGTTAAAATAAAATCAACTGAATTTTAAAATCTTCAAGTGTGCTTTTTAAAAAAAAACCAAAAGGTTTCGTTAAAACAACTTCCCTTCCCCCCCCCCCAAAAAAAATCTTGCTTTACTCAAAACAAAACTCATGCATTTAAATGGCATCTTATGTTCATTTTGGAGGATATAATTAGGGATTAGCAGTGCAATTTTATGCTTGTCCAATCAGAAAGTAGCTCTGTTGAACTTAATGAGATTTATTTATTTTGCTGAAACTTGCTGGGGAAATAGTAAAACGTGTCAATAAAACAAAGCTGAGGTGGGGGAAAAAGCACATTCCATGAAAACCTCTGCCTTTAAATTATTTGGCTAATCTTCCTCTTTGCTTCTGCTGTGGAATCAGTGTTTCCTTTATTCCTATCATGCATGCAAAAACATGCACACCGGTGGCCGCTTGCAAACCTAAATACCAATAAAGCAGAATATTTGTAACTCAGAGTTGAAATGAGGGGGTCTTTGGTGCTCTCTGAGTCCTATCACTGATGGTGTTACTAGGTAGGGAAATGAAATGTCTGCAAGAAAACAAGCAACCTATGGGAGCACCAAGGACTCCTGCAAACCTATGTAAGTAGTAACCCTGAATTTATGAACAATATCAAATCAAATCAAATCAAATTTTATTCGTCACATGCACTGACATACATGGTAAAACAGTAAAATGTGTATGCGACCACTTGCAACCATAGGTAGTAGGGCAAGGGAATAGTATAGACAGGGAGGGAGAATAAGTTAGGGAGTGGTTGAGAGAGGTAGATTATAGGGACACTTTATAGTCCTGGGTTTGTTGTGGTTTAGTTTAGGGTCTGTATTGCCTGTGGGAAGTAGCTTCTCCTTAGTCTCTCTGTGCTGGCTTTCAGGAAGCAGAGGCGCTTTCCTGACCGCATTGTGGTGAACAGCCTGTTGTTGGGGTGGCTGGGGTCCTTCATTATTTTCCTGGCTGTAGTTTGGTATCGTCTGTTGTGGATGGAGTACAGTTCAGGGAGCTTGGTACGGATGATGTGCTCTGCTATGCGCACCACCCTCTGTAGGGCTTGCCTGTCCTGTATGGTGCTGTTCCTGAACCATGTGGTGATGTTGCCCATCAGGATGCTTTTTACTATATAGGAGTAGAAGTTTCGGAACACTGTTGGGTGCAGTCTGAAGTCTTTCAGTCATCTGAGGTGGTATAGGCGTTGTCGGGCCTTTTTCACCACAGTGTCAATGTGTCGGGTCCATGTTAGGTCTTGTTAGATGTGGACACCTAGGTATTTGAAGCAGTCCACGCTCTCCACTGGGCTATTGTTGATGATGGGGGACTGGTATTCTTCCAAGGGAAGAATTACACTGGTGATGCTGTGTTAAGTGACCAAATGAGTGGTTTCAAAACTTATTGCTAATGGGGAGCAATGACTCTATTAAAGGGTTGTTCCTTTCTCTGTGAAATAGGCCACAAACTGTTGGACCTAGCCAGTGGTGTGATGCAACCAGTTTTACTACTGGTTCGGTTCGCTGCCGCGTGGCTTCAAAAATGCAGCTACTGAACTTACCAGAGGCAGCCAAGGTGAGTAGGAGGGCTGTGGAGGTGCGGAAAACAGCTATTCCACACAATTCAGCTGAGCTAGAAAAAAAGAAGATGATATAGGACAGTATAGGGCAGGGGTGGGTGGGCGGGGCCAAATGCTCATCGCCACTACCGGTTCGCTAGAACCAGTGCAAACAGGCTGAATACCACCATTGGAGCTAGCTGTAAGGAAGTTAAATGTTAAATGTACAGGTAGTCCTTGACTTGCAACAGTTCATTTAGTGACTGTTCAAAGTTACGTCATTGAAACATCAGTGACTTAGTGACACTTTTTCACACTTATGACCATCGCAGCATTCTCATGGTCACGTGATCAAAATTCAGATGCTTGGGGAACTGACTCACATTTATGACCATTGTAGTGTCCCAGGGTCATGGGATCACATTTCGCGACCTTCTGTCAAGCAAAGTCAAAGCCAGATTCGCTTAACAACGGCGGCAAAAAAGAAGGGTCATAAAGTGGGTTCAAAACTCACTTAACAAATGTCTCACTTTGCAAGAGAAATTTTGGGCTTCGAATGGACACTAAACGAATTGTCTTCAGTTGAGGCTTGCCTGTATTTAAAATTAGTGGACTTGTGAGAAAATTGCAATATGTTTTTTTTTTTTTACAATATGCATTGCAATCAGGAAATCCATGATCAGATCAAGCAGGAAGATGGCAGAATGTCCATGCAGCTTTCTTTCCAAGGGAATCTACTATGTGATTATTATTCTGTAAGAAGGGCTCTTGCAAAGGAAGAACAAACTTGAGTAGCATTTATATTTTAATAAAATTGGCAGAGATAAAGCAGTGTGTGCGGACACCAGCTACATTTCAACTAAAGAACAGACTATGTTAATTTACTTCTAGTTCCAAATAATGATGAAGGAGAAAAATACCTATCTAGTCCTTCTTCTAATCTTTGCTATGTCTGGAAGCTTCAAATAAGTATTTCGTACATTTCTTATTGCCTTCTCAAGAACATCCTTGGTTTTCTCCACACCTGCTTCAATCCCAAAAAGTTCTACCATAGTGAAATAGTTGCATTCAAACTTTAGGATTTAAGTTGTTTTGAAGTTGATTGGTTAAGGCAGAGATGAAATTCAGCAGATTCTAGCAGGTTTGCTTGAACCAGTAATACATTTTTCTCATTTTTCTCATTCAGAGAACCAGTTGTTAGAAGAAATCTCCTTTTGTTTTTTTCCACTTTACGGGGTTAATCCTGTAAGGAAGGCAGGAAAAAAACATTCTGGTGTTGTTTCTAGCCTAATCTTTATTGCCCTGCTTACAGGCACTGCCCACCCAGTCACATGACCCACCCAGCCACGCCCACCAAGCCACGCCCACAGAACCGGTAATAAAAATTTTGAATTCCACCACTGGGTTAAGGGCTTAATTGAGGTCAGCTTCCATCCTCATGACTTTTGTAAGAGCTTAAAAACTTTTATGAGAGCTTAAAAGAGTTTAAAGCCCTGGTTCTGCCAGTTGATTCGGGACTCCAATGGAGGACCATCACAGTAGAGGTGATTGACAGCTTAATAACAGACCCAACCTCTCTCCAACTCATCTTACTCCCTCTCTCCCCATCTTTTACTTAGAGATACATTGTAACAACCTGCCTTCCATTGAGGGCCTGTATACTGCACAAGTCAAAAAGAGGGCTGTGAAAATATTTACAGACTCCTCACATCCTGGACATAAATTGTTTCAACTCCTACCCTCAAAATAATGCTAGACAGAACTACACAACAGAACAACTTGACACAAGAACAGTTTTTTCCCGGACGCCATTACTCTGCTAAACAAATAACTCCCTCAACACTGTCAAACTATTTACTAAGTCTGTATTACTATTATACTTCTCATTGTTCCTATCACCTACAGTATCTCCTCCCACTTGTGACTATAACTTTGTTGCTTGTATCCTTACGATTTACATTGATTATTGTTTCCTACTATGATTTGATTGCTTATTTG
>JAEANM010011677.1:0-15158 GCA_017656035.1 Myanophis thanlyinensis | reverse complement strand
GTGGCTTACAGATTCTCAAAATAAAAACGTTTCCCTGTTGCCGTCTTTAGAGGGGTGGCAAGGACATTTTTAGAGGTAGCACTGGCCACCCTGGCTACCCCTCTGGCTACGCCCCTATTCCTGAACCCTCATTCCTTAGCTTTTCTGAACTTAGATTGTACAAAGCATCCCGTCCTCCAACATGTGTATTTCTTTACCTGTCCTCCCAGGATCTGCCCATATTTTTAGGGTACCGTGTAATCCTTAGCTGGGATTCCCTCTGCTTCCCATTTAATGATCACAACCCACATGCCTTGATTACAGTGACAACCAGGACTACATGGATTGCCATTGCTAATAAATGTCACAATGTGTTGTCATGGTCTATGACTAGATCACTTAGCTATGGCAATCCTGCTCCCAATTTCAGTCATCATTTGAGGGAGGACTACCTGTATACTGTAGCTAGGCTATGCAGGCTTTTTAAATCCCTTGAATATGAGAGAAAGAGGGCAGCTTCTAAGAACTGGAATATTTTGATTTGCTAATTGATTTAAAAAGTTTAATTTAATAAAAAACTAGTAAACTGTCATAATTTTAATTTATAAAACTACATATTATAAGCATTATCATCAAAAGCTTATCTTGTACTGAACTGAGTATGATCTGACAGCCTTAGGCTGTCTACCAGCCACTATAGATAATCCTGATTCTCTCCAGATATGTGACCCAGAAGCCATAACTAGAAATTAATTTCATGGAAGGTTGGGATTAAAGAGGGGCTATCTGAAAATAAAACATGTGATGTATAGTTGAAAGGTTGGGATAGGTCTGATTAATAATGGAAGTATCAGCTGGTGATTTATTTATTGTCCCACTGCAATCAAATGCAGCTTTCAGCCATTTATAAAACATATCGAAAATTTATTCAATTTTAATCAATAAAATAATGAAAACACAAGATACATAGAATGCCTAATTAAAAACATCTAAATTGGTAAAGCCACAAGACAATCAAGCATCATATATGAGAAATGTGCATCCTGATATTGAATCAATACATATGCTAATTGTAGAATAAATGACAAGTTCTCTACCATTTTTGACATTTTCTGGAATAAATTCAGGGAGGGATCCAGTCTGATTTTCACTGGAACTCTGTTTCAAAAGACTAAACTACTGCTGAGTATTTTTTGGTTTCAGCTTTCTTTAGTTCATTGAATAAAGAACTATTAACCATGATTTTTTTGGTTAGGTCAATTTCAGGTGCCATGAAGGTCATGAAGAACTTTCTAGATCAGCCAGCATTTTAAATTCCATGCTTATAAAGTACAGGGCACAAAGGACAGCAATAATATGTTCTCAGAAACTGATTACACATGGACCACTAAATTCTGGACTAATACTTTTAATTGGTCTTTAAAAGCAGCCATATATAGAGCATCTTGTAGATAATGGTGTGAGAAAATAAGTCAGGCCAGATTAAAAAATATCATGAATTTGATGGGGAAAGTGTAAATTGAGCTGTGAGAATTGATTGTACATTTCAAATTAAATATTTTTAGGATGGACTGCAAATCTCTTGTAGATATTTATAAGATAGTTTCTATATATGAAACTATTTATTAGCAGCTTAATTCTGGGCCATGATAAATCAATACATTTTAGGGGAGAAGACATTACAGAATCATTTCAACAGTAGCCATCCATTTCTATTTTATATTTTTAAAAGGCATAATTACATCTTTAGTTTGTTCTTATAACTAAAATAATTTATGGATTTTTGTGCATTCACAGGTAATGAATGAGATAATAATAAAATTATAGGAAGACCCTCCTCTCCCCATATCATCCTTACTCTACTGCTTATCTGACTTTCCAATGAACCTCAGACAGTAAAACAAAAGACCACTGAAGTCTTTTAACACCCAAGATGAAACTGATAAAGCACATCTTTACTTAGGTGAAATTGTCAAATACGAACAAATTAACCAAATAATAAAATCCCTTGAAGATATGACAATCTTTCACACACATACAATAAGATTCCCTAACCCTGGACTCATCGCTCAAGGTCACAACCTTGACACACAAAAGATAAAGATTACAAATGCCCCAGAGAGTCAAGCCATGTTTTCTCCCTACTACCAGATCTGGTATGCTTTCCTGAAATCCCTAGAACTGAGGCTGAATTTGCATGCTTTCTGAGGACAATAGAAAGGCTCATCTATTAAAGTAACCTTTCCAAATTCTAAGTTTGAATAAACTTCAATTGCTTTGATTGTTATGCTCTTGAATAAAATTTACCTCTGCTTCAAGCAACTGTCCTGTGCTCTTTAAATGACCTGGCCTGGATCAAACCAATATTTTTTTTTAGCAAATTAAAGAAATAAATGTTTATTTTTTTTGTAATCGGTCTTAGCATCTTTTTCTCTTTTTATGAAATGTCAACAAATTTGGAAATACCAGGTTGAGGAGAGTTGGCACTAATTAATAATTATATTGACAATATGTATATATATATATAAGATATATAATAGTACTACATTCCTTTGTCTAAATATTCCCATTGATTTTTTTCTGAGTTTAATATTTTCTTCTCATTTACTTTTATGTATGTATATCTGTGTAATAGCATTCCATGTTCCTCAGTGTACAATCATGCCTGCCACATGACCATGGAAGTTTCTTCTGGCAACTCTGGTTCCTTGGCTGAGAAATGGAGATAAA
The DNA here is from genome assembly GCA_017656035.1 of Myanophis thanlyinensis. NCBI lineage: Eukaryota > Metazoa > Chordata > Lepidosauria > Squamata > Homalopsidae > Myanophis > Myanophis thanlyinensis. Next base: position 12,449 of record JAEANM010011677.1, on the reverse strand, counting down.
CACCGCCCTCTAGAGTCAGATATGACTTGAGAAGGGAAACCTTTACCTTTACTTTTATCTGTGTCTATGTATTATAGAAAATGGGGGTAAAACTTAAATTAGCATTTCAATTCATTTTTGCCAAAGGATATCTTTATGAACATATTAGCTATTATTTGTGGGTTCAGAGACACATTTTTAACCTGAGTTTTAATCAAAGTATTTTATTCATTTTCTCCAGCTAGAGAAATATTGGTACGAAAAGAATGTGCTACTTAATTTATTTTGCCATTTCTAATTCCTTTGACTGTTAATTGACTGATTTCCTGGTTGAGTGATCCAGTAGTTCAAATTCATTAATTAAACAGAAATATTCACACAGAGAACATAGATGAAAAGGAAATAAGCCATTTCTTTGGTTACCTTTTCCATGTGCAAGATGCTAACTTTGCAAAATATACAGCATAGAATGTGTAGATGCTATTTAATAATGTTTATGAAAATTATAAATAATTACAATTTTAAATATTGTGAATGAAACTCACCATGACAAGTTATAGAATTTATCCAGCCTATTCTCACTTGTATTGAACTACAGTAGTTGACTTGAGCGAATGCACATAGAGGACATTATGTAAAGTGCGGATGGTATATTCCAGCTTATAAAAAGGGGTGCAAATGAATTTTGCAACATCACCTGTTGCCCAATTCATTTTTTTATCTAGCATCTTTAGATATTTTAATGCCTTTTTAAACTTATTTTTTCTTCATTAATTTTCATGGAGAATTGTCCCCCTCTCTGTTTTTTGTTTGTGTATTATTTCCTTGTTTTACAAAATGGTTAAATTTTCAAGAGTATGTGGCAGGTTTCTGGCTTTCTTCTTACACGGTGGCAAAAGTTTCAATGTTATTGTCCTGCTTTTTATTTTATAGCAAGCTTTTCAATGGTTTCCTATGGTTTTCAGGCTTCCAAAAATTAGATACCATGAACAAAACATTTTTGGGCATCAAGGGAAGCTGCAGCATAGTGAAGATGGATGGATGGATGGATGGATGGATAAATTATCTACAACAATAAAAGCAAAACTCAAGCCATAAGAAATTCTAAATAAATTTAATGCATATGAGGTAGATGAATGCAAGCTGTTTTTACAGAGGAAAGGCACTGGAAGACAGATTTTTGTTATTATGATAGTTGTGGTTAAATTATGGTTAAAACGTTTCAAAGTATACCCCCTATCTTCCTATTGTAAGATAGATGAGGATTGTATTATTTCTATATTGTTATAGTTAAGTTTGCTGCTCAACTACACAAGCTTTTCTAAATAAGAATCAGACAATTTTATAAAGTGCATGCAATAGTTACTAGATTAGATAGAGTTATTAATAGGAGTTTGCTGAGAACCTTTGCATCAGTATTACATTAATTTATCTATATGATAGCAAACATCTTTGTTCCTATGACAACTTTATTATTAATTTTGTACTTATTTATATTAAATGATCTGTCTGTTTATGTTAAGAATAGAGATCTAGAATAGAAAACAATGGTGAAGCGAAAAGTAAAGCAGAATATCTTACATCCTGAAGAAGCTCTTTTGCTGAGAAATATAATTGCTGTTTTTCTTGTACATAACTTCGTTTGGTTATCGAGAATGAGAACAATGTCTGACTAAATTATTAAATGCTATAATAATTTCATTAATTTAAAGCATGTCTGCACAAAGAATTTATATAACACTTCATTTCGTGTTTACATTTAGTGCTGGGATTGATAAAAGAATATTTGTGTTTATTACATATTTCCTGTTTTCAAGTTTGGAGCGTTAACAACACAACTAGGCTTGGTATATAGCGAGATTTACAAGAAAGAGACCACAAAAGATCTACAAGCTAAGATCATGATTGGATATACTTTTAGTTTTTTTATAGTTGTTTAAAAGCATGTAGTACATTTGAAGGATTAGAAAACATTACTGTTAACTCTATTTATATTATTTTGCCTTGTGAAATGGACTAAGATTTCAGTTCCAGGCATTTTATGTTTCTGTCTCTGGGCTGTAATCTCAGTAATGTATTACACTTCATTGTCCTGGTGAATTTGTTGACAGACAGTAATTGGGTCACTGCATTGAAATACCAAGTGTAGGCTTAGAATTCTCTTGACTAGTTGGCATGACAACCATAGTGGTCGATTAAACATGCGCAGAGAGGCGTCATCAGCCTATGGTTTTTCAATGCTGCAAAATAGATTGTTAAAAGGAAAACAGTGTTTTAATGAGCATATAAAAAGATAATTCCAAAGAAATTTTCTAATGTCTTTTTTTAATGTAGCAATCTTCTATGCAAAAAAAAAACAAAAACAAAAAAAGGACAGGGGGAGAAAGCCCACTCACAGAAAAATAACTAACGTTGAATTGCTTTCTTTGAATTTGAAACATAAACTCAAAACAAAATGAATTCAAGCTATAAATCATCATGAACAGCAGATGAAAACAACTTAATTAAAATAAAGTGACATTATTTCTCTCTGGGATAAAAATAATAATTTCCCTTATTTAATGCAGCTTAAAAAACAAAACAAAACCCCAAAAGACTAGTGTGCATAAAGATCACTTCAGTTTAATCTGGAGCTCCTTTCTCATGGGTAAATTAATTCTTGGCCTGGAAGAAAAGTACTCCTGCATAGCATTTGTGGCCATAATTGCAGATCCTTTTCCTGCCAAACACTATTCCTGTATGAGCAGGGAATAGTGCTGTATGTTTGTTTCTTTTTGCTACTGTGGGACAAGTTAAGGAAGGGGAATAGTGGATTCCCTTCTGAACAATCATCACCTTTTATCAAGGAAACAGCCACCAATCACCTTTCCAGACATAGACTTACAAGAGCAGTGTAGCCATCTGTCAAGATGCTTGACTAACAGGTGACAGAGTTGTGGGAAATAAATAACTAAGTATGGGGTGGTGATGAAATGAAATGAGGGGTAGTTTTCTCTTGCTAGCTCAATGCTAGTCAGACATCAATGAACCACTCAGCGTTTATTGCTGATACACACTATAATCCACAAAGCTCAGGACTTGACAATTCACATGATTAAGTTGTACATATATGGTATTAATCCGTATATGGGTTGTTCAATTATTGTTAAGTAAACAAGCCACAATTTACCGGGTTTACGTATTAATTCATAGTTTTAAAGATCAGAACTTGTACATGTTCTAGACAACTTGATAAGTCAAAGAAAATAATACCACTAATGTTTAAGTGTTGCATGACTCTTTGTCTAAAGCAGTCGAGTCTTAAGAAATATCAGAGAAACTTTAAATCAGATGCAAACATATATGGTATAACTTTACCATATATGGTAAAGCCTCGAGGAAGACAATCTACTTGTATTTAACCCTAGACTGAATTTTTAGTGAAGTGTTACACCAAAATGTGTTCAGCACTTGAGATAAAAGTATAAAAGTAGTACAAAAGTTTCACTGTGGTCTTAACTCAGGATTGGCGTTCTGTGTTTCTGAATATTGATACTAGCAACAAGAAGTAAGGAAATTACTAATATAGTTTTTGAGAAAAAAAAGAAAGTTGCTTTTTAATTTTAGTGTATTCATCTGACATTTAAAAATATTTGGAAGATGATAATCTTCAGATCATAATTTAACCTTTTTATCATTTCAGCAGTTGATAGGGCAGCATTAGAAGGTAAAAAGTTGTTTCAGCATGGTAGCATAATTTGTAAGATTGGGATTTAATGTAACTGGATTATTTAGTGAGAATCAAATGTTTCAAGTTGTAATTTACATAGGCACATTTTATGTCCAGATATCCACACCTTCTTTAAAGAGGTATCCCATGTGGAACAAAAAAATATTATCGAAATATAAAATTAGTCAAATTTTCTGTTCTCTACTCAGATGAAATTCATACCTATGTTGTTGGTTACACTGAGTCCACATGATATATTTAGTATCCAAAGCAAACAGTGGCATGGGCTATTATAAGCTATTATATCATGCTTATAATATAGAGGTTTTACTATTATAATGAGAAAATACTAAATTGAACTTGTCTAACATATGCACTGGATTTATGTGAATTAACATTCCATGTTTTTAGAAAGATTCGGATAAATTGTCATTTAAAAATTTATGAAGTCATTTTTATGAACACTTTAAAATACAATACATTTTTGCTAACATTTGTTGATACAGCTGTTGATTTATGTTGATACAATTTTAATGATGAATTTTAATGATGGTGTTGTAGCATTAACAGATAAATTTGGAATTTGAGAATTTTAATGGTAATAGCTGCCCTCTAGTTCATAGTGTTTGTCTATTGTTGATGGAGTCACAGAAATGAAAAATGTGGCTCTGAACCAACAGGAAAATCAATCATGGTTTAATAACAAAGAATAGTAAATTATGGCTGTATTAGGACCCTTCAATTGCATCACCAAATGTAAAACTTCTGCTGTTAAACACATTCAATTAAAGTTAGAGCAGAGAAAAAAGGAGAGAACTATTAAATTTATTCAAAAAATATGGAAAAAGTAATATTCATATTTATTTTGTTCTATGGCTTTACCAACTGAACTTCTCAGTCCTGAAGCTATCAAATATGGCTTCCAATCATTGGGGAACCACTTGTCCTTTTTTTGGGATCATACGGGATCAGTACAGAGTGTGGATGCAGCAACAATACAACAAACTATAATTGTTTGTGCATCATTTTCTTATGATGTGAAAAATTCATCTTGGGTGTTTTAATGTACATTTTGCTTTTAGAGCAGTGACTCCCAATCTTGTCCCCGTACACTTCACACAGTTGCCAAAAAATTTCAGTCGGTTTATGGGTTTTTGCCAACAAAAACCTTATCACTGATCGCACCTCACAACTGGAGGGATTTTCAATTGCAGCACACATTTCAAACGTTTGCTGTGAAATAACGGGCAACAATACGAACCTCCCACTAGCACGACTAGATGCAGACTGAGCGGCAGACACACAGACCAAAGATGGCCACGCTAGCTCCGCCCCTTCTTGCTACAGGTGAAAACGTAGTCTATTTTGTGGATAGCCCTCGTATAATTGAAGACAATTATTATGAGAAAATTGTGACAATAAAACCAAGGACAATTTTAAAAAGCTAGTTAAATGTATTGACCACTTGAAACTTGAAATATGTATGGGTAGCATTTATGCATAAAGTCAGATATGGTATTTTGTAGTATTTTCATTTTGTAATGCTTTCTTGCAGTTTCTCTATGGATCACTTTTCTCACTTGATAATGTTTTTCAATTAGTTTCAGTATTTGTTATGTAGCTATGTTAAATATTGTCTTTCACTTTTTCCTTTTGCATGCTTTGCTGTTTGTCCAAGAATTCAGGTTAGGATCACTCCGTCTTGCATGCTAAGATCCACTTGCCATTGTAAAGCTATAGTAAGTGCTTCAATAGAGGCAGACAGAGGAACTAGCATATATATTACAAAATAAATAAATATTAAATTATGCAATGTACAACCAGTAGAAAAGTATATAAAAAGCCAAAGCTAGCATCACAAATGAAAGCAAAGAAGTTGACAGTTTGTTTCTAAATTACTGGGAAAAGAGTACAATGATGTTGCACTATTGGTAAATATAAGAATATAGATATATTACTCTATATACAAAATTCCATATATTCATTGGAATTTCTGCATATGAAAAGAACTATAATTATGATACAATCTTTCAGTAAAATACTAGTTTCATATGTTCAAATCATAGTTTTATTTTGTATATAACAAGTGTTTATTTCAAATTTAATTTTGATATTTAAAAATTTGCATGAGATTGAAAATAAATTAATAAAAAGACATTTATGATTTAAACTGTTTCTTTAGGTTATCTTTAAGAGATGAGATTCTGGGGTTCGTTACAGGATCCCCAGTTGGAGGTTGATTTAAAAATTGCTTAAAATCAGACACACATTTGTATAATTTTGAATAATTCTCCTCCCACTACTAAAGCCCAGATGTATCTTGCTGGAAGGTTTCTAAGCTTCCAAAAATGATTTTAGGCATGTGCTAAGATTTTCTCAGCAGCAATAAGAAAATTTAATTAAAAAAACCTGAAATATAAAATTATATTTTTATAGTCATTTAAATAATTATCTAAACATTATAGTACTTGTTTTCTATTATTTGATATTGACGGTTTATTGATCAAAATTGTATAAATTATAACATGTTATAATGCAGCCTTCTATCTAAAGCCATCTTTATATGCTAAAATTGCAGTAAACCTATGTTATATATAAACTTTGATGGAAGTTTATATCCTTTTTAGCTAGTTGACAACATACTCCAATTTTTTCCAGTGTTACTGGTTCTGTGATTAAAAAAAGAATAAGTAACATGACGAGTTTTATGCACATTGCACATTTATGCAATGTGTTTACTCAGATTAGCCCTAAATTTATTCTTCTGTGTTTTGGGAGCTACAATCAGATTGTCTATCATCCATTATTTAGAGGAATTCACATGTTTGTTTTTATTCAATTTTATTATCTGATAAAACAGGATTGTGGTTACTAAAAATTTTTTTACAGAAAGATTGATTACAAATGAATTAAACTTGGATTTTTATGTGCAGTCCTATGCAAATATATCTTTGTTAATATGTTTGTTTATTTTACAATTTTGTATAATTGGTTTGTAAAAATGTTGGATCTAGCATTAAGATAATAATGCAGTGTTCCTTAGATTCAGGAAATTTCCCTATTTAAACCATCCATCTCCCATGTTTATTTAAATCAGTTGTATTAGTCATGTACTTAATTTTTTTTCTGCCTGCTTGGTGTTTACACCTTTCAGATATGGGCAGTAGGACAGGGAGAGAGGAAGAAATCTGCTTGGTTAACATGCATCTCACTTGTCATCGTTTAGGTAAGCTGTACATTTGCTCTTTTAGTTCTTCCTCAACTAGGATTCTTTGTCATATGCATAAAGACTAATGTCTATGAACATAGTTTCTCCTTCCAAAATAAAAAGGAACAATATTGTTACATGAGGAGACGGCCAGCAAACCAGTTGTAAGTTGGGGACCACGGTTATGATTTTGAAAAGAATGACTTCAATATAGTTAGAAAATGTCATAGATGTTCTGTACTGTAAATTTGACTTGGCTCTTGTGCATGTACTTCAAGAGCTAAACTTTCTACTATCATTAGAAGGACTGAAGGATGCTGTGTTCATTAGCTTTATATTATCTAATCTGGATTTGCACACACTAAGGCCATGAGCTATGTATGTTTCATCCCCAAGACCTGCATGTAAATAAAACAAATTTCAATTTGTATCCTTGTGTATTTTTTGGGAAAGTGACACAAGACATGCTACTCTAAGGCCAAGTGTAACCCTAAGTTTTGTTAAACTTGCACACAAAATTGCATTTAATGTACAGTGTTTGCTGCATAACTTTGAGAGTAATGTCCTTGATTTAAGTCTGTATCAACCAAAGAATTGTCTAGATTGTTAACTTTTCTTTTCTGGTTGCACTGATCTCATATGTAGTACATTTTACTGTGATCATTTATCCACTAATAGCAATCATTTCTTCACAAAATATAAAGAAAACCACAGCCTAGCAGTTTCACGATTATTCCAAGTGTCAACATCACTCAATAGGAAGTGCTTAAATTTGCTTTTTTCTTGGCTGTCTCTCCTGGAGCATTTCCAAACCTGGTGTATCACAAATGTAGATGCTGGTTGGAAATTCTGGGTCCTGCAGTCACATGTTTGGGGAATATCTGATTGGGAGCCGCCAGCAATCATGTATCATGATGTTAGAAATTACTCTGGTCAGTAGGTTAGCCATATTGTACAGTGACAGTATCTTTTTAAGCACAAAGCACTTTTGGGGTAAGGGAGGAAGTTGCCATATTGTCTCCTCCTACCTGTAGCATATCTCAAAATGTGATCTTTCTTGCCTGGGTTTAGAAACTAAGCAAAATCACATACAATTAGTTGTACATAATTACTTCTCAGCTAGGATGTCTGTAAGGCAGATCCAGCCAGCAGATGTGCTTAGGTCTGGCCAGTGGGGCCACCCTGGAAACAGTGAAGGACCGACCTGTGGTGCCCCTGCCAATGAAAACAGAGTTCAGGAGGGCAGCATGTGGCCCTCCCAGGCTGTTTTTTGGCTGTGATGGCCTCTTGAAGCCCTCTGCCACTGAAAACGGACTCCCTGGGCTCCAGTTTTCACTGTCAAAGGGTTATAGAAGGCCATTGCGGGCCACGCACAGCCTCTGTAGGCTGTTTTTGCTAGCAAAGGATTGCAGGAAGCCGTCGTGGCTGAAAACTGAGCCTTGATGAGTGACATCGAGCTGGCCATGCCCATCCCAGACTCCTGAGGCCCTCAATGAAATTGAGTTTGACACCCCTGCTCTAAGGAATACTAGAGGTGTACGCTTAACTTTCAATTGAAAAAATAGTTATCAAGGTAATGGTAAACCTCTTCTTACTCTTGATAAAACTGGATGAAATCAGCAGTAGCTGAGCTTCACTGGGGGGGGGGGTTGCTGCACTTTTTTTATAAACTGAACAATCTGCAGGATGATCTTGGCCTCTTTTCATATTGTACTAAAAGATGAGATCTTTTAACATTTTATTTGCATGGTATATTTAAACTGAGCATTTATAAATGAGACATGAATAATTTATTCAGTATATGCGAAAAATATTAGTTATCTTTTGTTTACAGTTTAAATATATAATACAGCCAATAGAAATACTGAGGGTAACCACATTTAAGTGCATGCAATTGATTCCTGAAATGTGGCATGAAAGTAGGACATAAAAAGGTAACAGCTTTATTGATCATATTTTATTCCACTTCACATTCTAAATAATTGTAACATTAAAAATAGCAGAGGTTGTTAGAGAAACAAGGATTGGAAGTTGCGATATTTGTTATTAGAATAAAATCAAATAAAAGATGCAGAATAGAAGCAAAAAAGCAAGAGAAGGTTTCTGTCAAGCCTGAAGCTGACCTGAGCCTATCCTTCAACTCCAATGTGGCAACACTGAAGCTTCAAAATGGCTTTAGTCAGGTAAGCTTGCTAAAGGTGTATTACTTGGAACCCTGACAGTTACTTTATAATAAAACTTGGTAACTGGAACCTCTAATCTAGCTGCATTAGCCTGTAGAGGCACTTAGGCCTGTAGGTTTCATCAACATACTTAAGGGAATTCTGCAGAGTGTGTGTGTGTGTCTGTCTCTGTGTAGGTATAATTGTATATCAGAGGTGAAATTCAGCCGGCTCTAGCTGGTTCAGCAGAACCGGTAGTAGACGTTTGAAATTGGCCCTGCCCATCCGCCTGAGTCCCTATTCTTTCTTATGCGCTCTCCGTTTTTTTTTTACTTACCTAAATCAGCTGTTTTGAGTGTCTGCGGAGCCTTCTTGATGATCCCCGCTGCCTCTGGAGCCTCTAACAGCATTTAAGAGCCGCGCTGCAGCACGTTTGGTGCGAAGAACCAGTAGGAAAACCGGTTGGATTTCGCCCCTGGTGTATATGTATGTGTGTATTTCTACACACACACACACACAATATAAAGTAGCAATAGCCCTTTTATGTTTTTTGAAAGCTGAACACATACTGAAAAATTGCCTTAAATTTAATCAGAGTATTTTGTCAGATCTACTTGACTTTGACATCACTGTTACAGACAAAAAGCTGTTACTTACTTTAACTGCAGATAAACTCAGTGGGGGTGTGCTGGCTGTATGGCAATCACGGGAGAGTATTTGAAATAGCCTAAAAATATAAAGGCATTAAGAGTCAGGATATGCAGCTGGGATTTTTTTCCGTTGGTGTAGCATTGCTCAGAATTGCTCAAAAAGTTCTCAAAAAGTATTTCAAAAGACAATGTGCTGTGAATTTCACCAATATATTTTTGTAAATATTAATTTCTGTTAAATTTTATTAGCTGTAAAATTTATGGAAGAGATGAATTAGTATTAATGAAAGTGGTGCTTTGTGTACTAAAAGGTTATTGAATATACTCTTTAGAGTAACAATAAATCCAATAATTATAATGGGTGAAAATCACTGATTTTTTTTTAAAATGCCAGGTATGTAATATCAGATATCAATCTTGCTTCAGAGAATCATAGATATACAGAAAAGAGAAACAAATTTAGTGGATACAAATATACATACATACATACATACATACATACATAGAGAGAGAGAGATACAAACTATCCAGATATATCTGCATTTAAACAGTGTTTCCCAAAGTATGGTCATAGCCGCCAGTAGATTGAATGGAAAGATACAAGTCCTTTGAAGCAGATTGAACAATGTAATATGAAAGTATGCTTGATGCGTAGTGATAGTTCCAGAACATTATCAGAAACTTGTGTGATATTTTTGTTTTGTTTTTTTAAAAAAACACATATTTCAATGCAATGAGGAGTAACACTGCATGGATCACATGGGATTTTTATGCAATGCTCTGACCATCTGACCTGACACTTTCTGCAGCAGGAATACATACAGAAGGGAATGGAAGTAGGACAATATATTGCAAGAAGGGGAAGAATGAGAGATGTGATTTATAAGCACCAAGCACAAGGCTAGAAGAAAACAAAGATGTGATTCAAAAGCATCCATTCCAAACTACAATAATGCCAAAAGGAGAAAATATATATCATAACATCACAATGCAAGTTTCATCCTTTTATGCTTTGTAGTAATATTACAGATAAGTAGGTAAATAAGATGTGTTGCACCATTGCAATGAATATTTCATTACTTGTTTATTGTTGTTTCCTGTGGACACTTGTGCTGTAATCTCAGTTATGTCAGGACAGCTAACAATGGGAAATTGCCAGAAGCAATTGTCAGTGTTTTACAAGCTGCACTGTTTTAAGAGAAGTTGGTTTACGGCAAGAAGACACTCACCTCACTTGCCATTCCAATTCTTAGTGAATGAGAGTTGCTGTGTTCACAGTGCAGCTCAGATTTCTGGAATTGTATGAAAACATCATCAATTTATATGATGTTTATACATCAATTGTATAAACAACATCCTACCCATTAAAATAAGCTTTTCACTTTCATTGGAGTCTTGTTTGTTTCTATTATTTCCAATTAAATAGTTTTTTTATTTTTATACTTTACATATTTTGATATATAAATAATATTTAATTATTAAAAATAAATGGTATAATTATTTGCATTCCAATTCTCATGAAATCATTAGTTTTATTCATGGGGGTGGGGAATCACACAAATTCATTTTAACATTTTAGGAGATCAAAGTATCATAAAGTTTGGTAGATTGCCTAGGCTTATATTATAAAAGTTCAGTCCAACTCAAAATGGTTGAAAAAGAAAAACAAAAAATCCAAGAAGAAACCAGGATGGTTACATGAAGAATTATCTAAGAAACTACACTATGTGCACAATTATTAGGCAAGTGAGTATTTTGACCATATCATCATTTTAATGCATATTTTCTGCCTCCAAGTATATAAATTTGAATGCTTAGTGGATGTAAGCGTCTCAGGTGATATATATTTGTGTAATGAGGGAGGGTGTAACCTAAGGAGGTCAACACCATGTATCAAGTTGTACATAATTATTAAGCAGCAGCTTTTTCTCAGAGAAAAAGTCTGCATCTTTTCAAGAAGACCATGATTTTTATGCAGGACAATACTTCATTGCATGCATCAAAGTTCTCTACTATGTGGCTAGCCAATAAAGGCCCTAAAGATGAAATAATAATGACATGGCCCCTTCCTCACCTACCCAAACCCTATTGAGAACTTGTGGGTCCTTCTTAAATGGGAAATTTAAAGGGAAGGAAAATAGTACACCTCTTGAACCGTGTCTGGGAGGCTGTGGTTGCTGCTGCACAGAAAGTTGATTGTCAACAAATCAAGAAACTGACAGACTCCATGAAAGGAAGGCTTATGACTGCTATTGAAAAGAAGGGTGGCTATATTGTTCACTGATCTTTTTGAACTGTCAGAAATATTTATTTGTACGTTTTGAGTTATTTGTTTATTCTCACTTTAACAGATGAAAATAAACTAGTGAGATGGGAAAATTTTCATTTTTCATCTAGTAACATTTCTGCACTCTTAAAGTTGCCCAATAATTGTGAACATATAAATATTCTCCTAAGAAAGTTAAAACCTCACTTTTACTTTCTTAAATATTCAGGTTTGAGGTTTATTAATAGTTTGGATTGACCAAGTACACTGTAGTTGTTCAATAATAAAATTAATCCTCCAAAATACAACTTGCCTAATAATTGTGCACACAGTGTAATTAGAAGAGAGAAACCTTAAGCTTAGAATGAAGAAAGACTTGCAACAAAAGTAAAAAATAATAAAGTTTCTTTCAATATATAAAAAAACAAGAAAAAAGTCCAGGAAATAATAATTATTATTATTATTTATTATTTAT
>JAEANM010011675.1:2094-15160 GCA_017656035.1 Myanophis thanlyinensis | reverse complement strand
GCCCTCAAAATTGATTTTGTGTCCTGTGGCTTTGAGGTGTTGGAAGAGGGAGGAAGTATTTTCTTCTTTTTTAACTGGGTTTTTGTGTTCTGCAATGCGTGCATATGTCTATATATGTATGTATGTGTGTTCACGAGGATGGATATCTATATCTATATCTACAGTATATCTATATATCTATATCTAGATAGATAGATAGATGTCTAGGTCTATTCAGGTCTTTTCCCGTGTAAGTTTCAGAATCTCTTCGCAATGTTTCAGCAAGATCCCACTTGTCATCTTCAAGCTGGTGCCTTCTGCTTCAAACCAAAGCAAGAAGTGTGTAACCAGAGCTGCTGCCTGTCTATAAATACTGGTGGAAGGGCATGGTGTGCTGGGCTGGTTGGCTGTGCTGCAGCCTCTTGATTAATTGATGGAGTTAACGTTGGTTTAATGGGCTGTGTGATGGCCTTGAAAGTTCTTTTGTTGTGGATCATTATTCTAATCTTCTGGGTCATTGTTGTAATCTTCTGGGTCGTTTGTGTCTTGATCTCTTTTCCATTAGCCTCTTGTATTGTAACAGCTTGGGTAATTTCCACAAGAAAAGATTCCTACTAGACCAAACCAACAGAGACCTACTCAAACTCCATCTCAAACTCAGCAACAAAATCCACCCAGCTCTCTGGGACAAATCCAAAGAACTAGCCTTCTGGAGAGCTGAAACAGAAACCTCCCACAAGACAGACAGACACACCAGCAAATTCCACAGACTAGAGAAACAACAGAAACCTAACCCTCCCCCACAACACTGCATGAAACAAACAGTATGCAACATATCAGACAGAACCCTCACCATAGCAGAAACCAATGTTCTTTCCAAAGGATTAAACTTTGCAGTCGACCCCAAACACATCCCCACTGAAAACATTATATGCGGAGTTGAAGCTAGCCTAACCAAAATCCACCCAGATGCAGCAAACAAAATCAGACTTGAAGTCACCAATGTCCTCTGCTCCAGCAACCCACCCAGAAGCAACCTACACAGAGAAGAACCAAAAGCACTCACCAACCTGAGGAAAGACAGCAACATAATCATTCTCCCAGCAGACAAAGGCAACACCATAGTCGCAATGAACACATCAGACTACCACTCCAAACTATCCAATCTACCCCAAGACCCCACTTACAAACATCTAAATGGTCGAATGGTAGTCTACTGGAAATACACACACACCAACCTCTACCTAAACACGCAATCCCATCACCACCCTGCACAGATCAACTCCGTAGCCAAAAAAGCTCCGTAGCTCATCTCTAGAACCAAACACCTAGCCAATAAAGACCACCTGAGAACAGAGCTACACACCCTCAGTAACATATTTCCCAAAGGATTCCAAAGAAACACAATTACCAACCGAAGAGAGACACCCCCCCAAAAACCAAGACACAGAACAAGACAATGGTATTGCACCAGTGAAAGTTCATATTTTGCACCACAGTTGTTGCATGGGATGCAATAAACTACCCCGGATTGTTCAATTGCGGGTACAGGACCTTTTGGCTTCATAAGGCATTTTCCTGGCTGTAGTTTTGTATTCTGTATCATCCTGTATGTATGTATATTTGAATACTGATCTGATTATATTTCAGAAATGGATACAAAAAAACTATTACAAAAGTGTTTTATGCTCAATATCATAATGTTCATAGTGTCAGGGCTCCATACAGCATCCACAATTTAATCAAAACTCCAAAGAACAAGAGTCCTTAGAATAAGATTTTATTGAAGGTATTGTAGTGGTACGTCTGGAGAAAACCCGAATCTGAAAACCCTGCGTTTCCTCCACCCACCTAAAGTGAAAGTACCTTTCCCCAATTTATCAAATGCTACCCTCTGCCCCTATCCACTCTGGGTGGCATCCAGAGTTCATCTTCCCATACCGCCCCATCAGGTGCGAGCAAAAATGCCATTGTTTCTGGTGAGAAAGAATGTGAAAAGATAAGTCTCTGAGTTAGCTACTATGTAACTTCAACTCCCCAATGTTCCATCTTATAATTGTGGCCGGACTAAAAGATCTACCGTAATACTTGTAGAATAAAGGAAGAATATATAATCCACATATATATTTCTTTTAGTCGTGTTACATAGTTTTTATTTTTTGTCATTGGGGGAAAAACAATGGAAAGAAATATAATGTAACAGTTTTTCAGTTATTGTAGGTGAGTATGAATATGATGAAAAAAAGCATCTTGTATATTTCTTGATTTAGAAAAAATATATGATAAAGTGCATACATTTGAATTATGGATGATTGGAGCTGAAGTATGCTCATTACATGTGATGTAATATGTTTAGAAATAAAGCATGAATTAGAATAAATGAAACACTTAGATAATTATGCCAAGATTATGAACTAAAACTAAAATCAGTGATGTTTCATTATTAATACATTGATGGATAACAGTTTAAGGAATGTTTGGGGTAATAACAGAGACATAGTTAAATTTGTAAGTATATTTGTGTTTTTGTATAGAGATCGTGCTATGCTTTTGGCTGAAAATAAAACGATTTGCAACAAATGTTACTATATAATGCAATGAGAAATATGGCTATAAAGATTAATGTTTGAAGACCAAAATAATTATATTTAATAGAAAAAAGAGTGGTTGTAAATTAAACATGAATGGTGAAAGAAAACAAACACATACAACTTAATAGAAGTTAGCTAAAGATGGAAAACTTTAAAGTTTGTAGAGACAGAAAGATATTATCACTATTGTTAAGTACAGTCTAGATTTAACTATATTTACTTTTCTTATTTCAAGTCTTTAATACTTCCATCATAGTATATTTTTCTTATTTCCCTTCTGTGCATTGAATATTGCTGTTAAGCCCAACAGAGATTGGTATAATGTGTATGTAGGAATGACTGCATGCAGTGTTCTTTTCTTAACAAGAAATAAAAATGTTTCAGGAATTTTTTTCCTGATAAGTTATAAAGAGACACTGGAGATCAGAAACTACCTTAGTTTTCCCATTTAGTTATAACTATAAACAATTCAACTACAGGCCTGGGAAAGGGAAACAAAAGCAAAAAAATTCACATAATTACTTTCATCTTTCATTTACAAACCAATTGAGACTAAAATAAGCTTTGTTGAGTTTCATGACATGTAAAAAGCATTTATAAATTTGCTGCTACAATGAATTAAACAAAGATTTTGTATGAAGGACTAGTTCATATTCTCAGCATACCAGATTGTGATCAATAAATGTCAACAATAAAACTGATTGGATGGGAGAACTCACTGACCTTCAGAGGGTTAGAAAGATGACTAGGAGGCAGCCATTAGACTTTCTGTGAGCCTTTGTTAACATCTAGCCATCATTGAGCGTTATGAAGCTTCATGTGACTTCCTGCTCAGCAACATCTGTACAACCACATGTCCTCCTCCCACTTGTTACAGAAGATAAGTAAATAACATATTTAACTTAATTACCTAACTAGTGACATATAAACAGGAAAACATGCTTGCTAAATACTTTTTTAGAAATTGTTGATTTACATTCCTTGTTTTTACTTTAAAGAAAGAAAATGGTAATATACTTAAGGATATTCTTTATAAAGCAATTCATACATATACCCATCTGGTCACACAATAAGAGAACTCAAGAGAAAATTCTTGTGGATTAATATGGATTGAAATCTCAAATAATTATTTTCACAATGGCCAGGTTTTCTTACAGCAACAATTTTAGTTGACCAACCAACCACTCCATAAGTCAGTTTAGATAAAAAATAAAAGTCAAATGAAACAAATTAAATTCGGGTTTTCTTTTTTCATGTACTCTGCACAAACATTGAAAGTACTTAAATATTAACAATATTGAAAAATGAAAGACAAATATGTGGTATCTGATAGCACCCTTCTATCAAATTAAATTACTTTAATAATTTCTTACAAAAAAGGAAGAAAAAATCTTCTGAGAAAATGGAGGACAAATGCTTCTTCAGCAAAAGTATTTTTTTCCCTCCTATATTCTGAAGAAACTGACAGTGAGAATAAGCATTTAGAAACTATCTGCAAAACCAGCCAATTTCTAGTAATGAGTAAAAGGCGTGAAATGTTACTTCTTCTAGGATAAAAGAGCCTTATTCAACTTGTACCTTGTATGCACATTTTTAGCATTCATCACTGGGAAGTAGGCCAGTCATTTGTACAGAGGGAAGAAAATAGAGTATAAGATATATAAAACGTATTCAGCAAATTTATGGTTGATTATAAAAGCTGCCAAATCTTAACATATGTTCTTCTTTAAAGAGTTGACTAAAATAGTCCCCAGTCTGACTCTGAGCAATATTAAACAGAACTGAGAACGGACCAAGAGCCAGTTAAGTTGAGTGTAGGGTGACCAACCGTCCTCTTTTGCCCAGACATGTCCTCTTTTTATGTCCAGTCCGGGGCGTCCGGGGCGGTTTTATAAATTTATAAAACCGACCCAGATGCCCCGGACTGGACATAAAAAGTGGAGATGTCATGTCCGGGCAAATGGGTAAAAGTGGCTCCGGGTCAGCAGGAGAAGAGCCGCTGCGGAGCTGTGCCCCCCCGCTGCCCCTGCCCCCCCGCCTCCGCCCCCTGCCGCCCCCGCAATGGAGCGCATGCTGGTCTGGCCGTACGTTAGAAAGCAGCAAGCCTTTTCTCAACCTCCGGCTGCTCTCAGACGCGTGGGACTTCAACTCCCAGAATTCCTCAGCTCAAAAAGGGCTCCTTTCCCCTTGGGCCCAGCAAATCCATTGCATTGTGGGAGTTGAAGTCCGCATGTCTTTTAAAAGTGGCTGAGGAGGGAGAAAAATGCTGCCCCTGCCACCCCCCGCCACCACCACCCCACCTCCCATTCTCTTTTTTGGAAATCAAATATGGTCACCCTAGTTGAGTGAAGGCCCCATAATCAGTACAGAGAACAAAGATCAGAGGCTAGTAACTTTTGTTTCATTCAAAATTCCTCCTCTCCACTCTCCTGTCTAGACTTCTTAATAAAATGCATGCAAATAAGGTAAGATTTTGTTTAAAAAAAAAAGGCATTCTAGATGGGTTAGTTATAAATAATGTTTTATGCTAGGCTTAATCTCAATTTAAAATTTTAAAATTTATCTACAATAGATGATTGCTAAAACATTGTCAAATCACTGGATGAATGTCATGTACACACCAACTCAGCATAAGTATATATTTCTCTGGATTCAATAGCATCCTTCTTTCTCCTCTCTTGCAAAAAAGATTTATCACACTCTCCTAATTTTGAACAATTAAAACCTAGCTTCAGATTGTTTATATCATCACTGCCCAAGCATACTTGCTTGTTATTTTCATCCTGTTCTTCTACAATATAATTTTAACAGTTCAGGTTTCCCTTATCTTGACTACAATCCTTTAAAGATAGGGGTTCCTTTTGTACAATAGGAAAGAAAACGTGTAGCATTATTATGTCCTTTCTTGAATGCAATTAATGTTTAGTTTGGAGAAGGAATCAGAAAGTTAAGCTCTATTAACTAATAGGTCCTTGTCATCTTCTTCTGCTGGCCTTGTTGCTTTGAAAATGATGAATGGTGTCTCCAGAGGTTTTGACTTATGTCCAAAATAGATGGTGATTGCTTGATGCTAAGATTAATTTGACAGCAGATGTTTTAGTCACTAAAACCAAATCATCTCTTTCCATTTTTCATTGTCATGTTTTTTTTTACCTAAGTACTAAAAGGGAATATTTGTTTTGGAAAAATTGAAATCTCTGAAGAAAAGTTCAATAATTGGAGATCACCAAGACCCAGAATTCTTTGCGAAAGACCAATCTGCTGTATCCTAGGGATTGAACATTATTTTGTTTCATCAGTACTTCTATTGTTGTAACTTTTGTTACCTCTTTCAGGAAAACATGAGCAATCTTAGAACCAAATCATATATTGCATCTTAGAACAGATTGTCTCAGAATAGATCAAATTCCTGATTTTTAAAATTCCATTTTTGCATGATAAGTGTACCAACATAAAACACTGTTACTTTTTGCAAAAAAAAAAATGGTTGCTATGCATAAAGCTAAAATTTAATTATCTGGTTTATGTTTTAAAAAAATGAAAATTCAGCCTGCTATGTGCTTTTTTTCAGTAGCAAAACCTTTTAGGTCCCACAGAGAAAGTCTCCAGTAGGTGTTCAAATGAAATGACTTCTTTTACAGAACTCTTAAGATGTTTCTTCTGCCTCTGACCTCCCTAATCCATTATGTTTCTGGGCATTGTTTGTTGTTGACATTAATACCTTTTACACACTTATCTAAGAGTGCTCTTTGCTGGAAATTTCTCCAGAGGTAGAAAAGCAGGCAGCATGGTAGAAATTACATAGAAGAGGGAGATCAGATGGAGAAGAGATGGCCTTTAACAGCATTATCAAAAAACACACTGAACCAGAAATAACTTGTCAGGAAACTAAAACTGGAGGGGGGGGGAGGGCAGGGGAGAGACACTTCACACTATATCAGCCCACATAACAGATGGTGAAACAGAACTGTGGGATTATCGTTGATTTTTAAGGTTATACACCACCAAAAGTCATTGTGTGTGAGCTGGACAACCATAAAATCTATTTAAGAAATGAAGTAAAATTGTAACCTTTTGGCATAGGCCAATATATGCCTCATTTGAAGAACTAAGCAACAAACTTCTCACTAATCCTCATACAGGGAAAATTACGTTATTTTGGTTCCTATGTTTATACACGTTTGTACCTATATTTGAAAGTGTGGTTGTTAACAAGAGAGCAGGCTTATTAGAACTCTGGAAAAAAATATCTTGCTTATCTATATTTTCCTTTCTTTCTTGAAGAGATCTGCCAGTTTGTGATTCAGTCTCCCCCACCCCTTTTACATTTTTCACATATTAGAAAATTCTAGAAAGGCAATTCCTATTCTAATCTAAAATGCATGCTTATTGACTAAGCAAATCTCCTTGTTTTTCATCTCCCCTACTCCTGGGATGATCTATATTTCATTAAAGTGATTTATTATTAATAATAATTAAGAAAAAAAAGTAGGCCTATAAGGGAAAAAAGCATATTTACATCTCCTATAACCTTTGAAATTAAAATTCCCAATATAGTAATTTGCTATAAATGTGCTCTTATGTTGCTAGTTCTTTGGCTCTGTCTAGTTGTTGCTAATAAAATGAACTCTGATGGCCACACTGAGCTGTTTACAGACAGGGCAACTCTATCCACAAAAATTTCCATTAAACTGATGAAGCCAAATAATGTTAAACACGCAAGCATTCTAGGCACACGCAATTGGTGTATTATTTTGCTTTTTCCTTTGTTCACCAAAACATTAAGAATGCCAAGCTAGCTTGGTGGTCAGAGTGATTTTCAAGCATCATTCAAAGATTCTGTTCAGCCCATCAAAAATGTAAGTTTTTCAGCCTATATTTATAAGAACTACACGGAAGAAACAGTCACCATCTTGCTTGAAGCTTCCTATAAGGGGCTATTTTAATCATTCTTTGATCCTTGGTTAGGACTTCAATTATTAAGATTTCCTCAGTCTTAGATTGTGAATCTAATTGGAGATTACTCCCAATATTATTAGCAATAATAAATGGTCAAAAAAATCAGATCAAGTCTAAACCTCTGACTGACTGTGCAACCAACAATAATACAGGTAGTCTTTGACTTACAACAGTTCATTTAGTGACCATTCAAAGTAATAATGGCACTGAAAAAGTGATTTATGACCATAGTCACACTTATAACCATTACAGTATCCTCATAGTCACATGATCAAAATTCAGACACTTGGCAACTGACTCATATTTATGATAGTTGCAGTTTATTATTTATTATTTTATGTATGATGAAAACATGGCAGAAGAGAAATAAACATGTATACACAATCCATTTAATTATAAGTAAAATTTATCTGAGGGTATAACAGTGGCATCATAACTGGATGTTATGCCTCTGATGTTGCTTCATGCAGCTCTTTTAGGGAACCAGAAAAAACATGTCATGGACAATTTGCACAATACGTTTGCATATATTGTATATTTATGTATTTATATTTATTTATTTTATAACAAGATTTATATACTGCCCCCTCTCCCTAGGATAACTATATTATAGTTTGCATATCCAAATCATAATCATAACAAGGGGAATCTTTCCATCCCCACGGATATAGGGCAGGGACATGTCTTCACACCTTATTCTGTTCAATTTCCACCAGACCAGTGGTGAAATTCATTTTTTTTTACTAGCAGTTCCATGGGCATGGCCACAGGATTAAACTTCACCAAAGCTACAATGTAATAAGGGGAGAGGCAGTTTCTGTGAGCAAGGTAATAAAAATTAGGCTAGAGACAACTGCGTTATTTACAGGATTAACCCTAAAAAGTGGGAAAAAAACAAAAGGAGATTTCTTCTAATAACTGGTTCTATAGAATCAGTGAGAACCGGTTGAATTTCACCTCTGGACCAGACAAAGCAAGGCAGATAAAAATCAGGTGGTTTGATAGAGGGATCATTAGAAGGTACCTTGGACCACAAGAAGGTATCTTGGACCTCGCTCCAGGCGTTTTCAGGATTAAGCTGGGTAGATGATAAGTGAATATCTGTTTTCAAAGCTTACCTCTGGAATTTTAATCTTATGATGGGTTGTGCATTGTCCTGGTGAATAGGGAGGGCCTTGTTGTTCATCATCCATGACCATAGCTGAATGAGAGCTTGTTCTCTTCTAATGTGGGGTAGTATGGTATTACTAAGTACTGGTAACCAGTACATAAGAGTGGGATGCAATGTGCCAGAGATGATACACGATAAGTGATAAGTGAATTGGACTTTGACCATTTGTGACTGCTGTTAAGCCATGCACTGGCACATTATTTAGCTGTGGAGTATACCAAAGCCAAGGCTGTTGTTTGCAGAATATTAGCATCAGAACTCCAGGATGTGCCAGTCAATCTGTTCAGTAAATAGTTGCAGTTTTTGTTGTTGAAGCATCCTGGGATCATGTGATCCTCTTTTGTGACCTTCTAACAAGCAAATTCAATAGGGAAGCCAGATTCATTTATCCACCATGTTACTAACTTAACAGCTGCAGTGGTTCACTTAACAATGGTGGCAAGAAAGGTCATAAAATGGGGCAAAATTCACTTAACAACAAAATCAATTTTGAGTTCAGTTGTGATTGTAAGTCAAGGCCTATCTGTAAATGTTTTTTAAAAGCACATTTTCTTAGAAATGAGTTCTGCATATTTTACTTTGTTTCTCTTCAGCGCTGCATAGGGTTGCCAATTTAAGAATAGATTTAGGAAGGCTGTCCAATGCTTTAAAAGGGGGATTTTGTTTTGGTGACAATTAGAATAAAGCTCCCTTCAACATTGCTTCATGGTAGAGTAACCTCTGCTCCTAGAAACTAAGTAGAGGCCAGTTGGCTCCACTTTGCTTTGTTTCTGAGACCTCCTCCAAGAGTTCCAATAGCTGGCAAAGGAAATGTTGGCTTAGCCTTTGAGCAAAAGTCAAGCACTTTATCAAGGAAAATGATGCTGCTGTCCTGCTCTGTGGTATGTGGGGAAAACAAGCCACTACTCTCAGACCTCATATTTTATAAAAACAATGCTGACGTTAATTCGTTTCCAAAGCTAACCTGGGGGATTTGCTTCCTCTTTCCATTAATAATTAATAAGAGGCTGCTCTCTTGGAAAATTCAAATAAGGAAGTGTTTGTATGCACTGTGATTATGTCCTTGCATTAGAGATTTTTTAAAGATTTGCTCTTGGTTTTATTAGAAATTATACAAAATAATCCCTATCTTCTGATAATTATATATAGTACCGATATTTAGTACTGTGGTCTCCGGTTAAAGACCATGAGATACATGGTTGAATTCACAGATGTCAGTCGTTTCACCACAATTAAATCAAAATAACAACATTTGTTTTGAATGTCATGATACAAATGTCACCCATTCATATACATGTGAGAAAGGATCACAATGTTCTTATGTCATTTTTGTCCCATCTTATCATCCTGTCAACCCCTATGTCTATATTCCTGTGTAATGTATGTGAGAAGAGAAAGATTTAGTCTTGATGAAATTTAAGGAAACTATCTTCAGACCAGATACAGCTGTATTATGTTTTTAAATAATTGGATAATGAATGAAATTCTTTTCTTGAAGTCCTATAGTGTTATACTAGGGTGACCAACCGTCCTCCTTTGCCCGGACATGTCCTCTTTTTACGTCCTGTCCGGGGCGTCCGGGCGGGTTTTATAAATTTTATAAATTTACCCAGACGCCCCGGACTGGACGTAAAAGTGGCGACGTCATGTCCGGGCAAATGGAGAAAAGCGAGAAGCTCCAGCAAGAAGTCCCGGAACAAGCTTCTTGCTTCTCAGCCTATTTGCGGTCGATTTCCGGCGAAGGGAAGCCCCCGCCCCCCCCACCGCCCCCCGTTGCCGCCGCCGCTGCCCCCCATTGCCGCCGCTCCGCCACCGCCACCGCTGCCCCCTGTTGCCGACGCCACTCCGCCCCCGATGCTGATGCCGATGCCACCCCCCCCGCTGCTGCCCCGCTGCCGCCGCCACCCCCCGTTGCCGCTGCCACCCCCCTCCGCTGCCGACGCTGCCGCCCCCCGTTGCCGACACCGACACCCCCCCTGCCGCCGATGCCGACGCCCTGCCCCCAATGACGCCAACGACACCCCGCCCCCCCGGCCGACGACGACGCCCCCCCACCCCTGACGACGCCCCCCCGTCCTCTTTTTTTGTTTATCAAATATGGTCAGCCTAATTAAAGAGACTTTCTATTAACTACTCATTAAACTTCAAAGAGTAGATATAAGCACTATTTACATTTTCTAATACACTTCGAAATACGAAACTACAACAATGCAGGCCACTTTATTAAAACTATATTTTTTTGCAATGTAGAAAAGCTTAAAAGCTAAGAGCTTATCTTCACTGTAGGATTATGTAATTTGTTATAAGCAGTTAAAGATAACATAGCACACGTATTGAAATACTGTTTCCAGCCAGCAACAAGAGAAATGAAACTCTCAAAGGGGCAATCTTCAACTGTGCACATTCAATAGCGTAGGTTATGATAAGAGAATATAGCCTTCATCCCTGTAACAAAAAATAATGAGTCAGTGTTCTAAAATAAAGGATAAGCTTTACCTTGAACATATTACAGGAAAGGTGATTCATCTTTCTGATGAACAGTACATGTGGTTGTCTCAAAGGTGCTTTTCAAAATGCAACTGGACTTTCTTGGTTTTGTTTTCTTCTTGAAAGTTTTGCTTATCATCAAAGAATCTAATTCTTGGATAAGAAGCGAACCGAACTGAAGAAGCTTTTTGGATGAGAAGGAAAATGTTTTCAAGGGAAAAAACCAAGAAAGTCCCATTGTCCTTTGAAATGAACCTTTGGGACAACCATGGCCTGGATGATTGAGAATCTCCATAGGCAACACATGTGAGCCCCAAAAAGTTACTAGGGTTTTTCATTTTCTACCTATTTTTTTTATTATATTAGAAGAGAAAACACAGAGTATAGATATATTCTAAAGTAGCAATTTATTGAAATCAATAAATTATGAAAGATTGGAAAATATAAAAATTGCTTTTGCTAGATAGAATATAACTTAGAAATAGAGGTGGAAAGCCAAGCTTAATATGTAAGTGGAGAATGGAAGAAATGATCTGACATATCTGAAGTATGGTATATAACAACATGAGACTTGTATACTTTAATGGTATATCCTGATGGTTGCCATTGATAAGAAGAATTTCTTTTTAAACCATACAGATCTTTAAATCTAAAGCAAAATCGCCCAACAGCACAGAAAACAAATCTACTTCCAAGAATGAAGTTATGAAATAAAAAGTGAGGGACAAGAATCTTAATTACAATGACCAAGAAGAGGGACCAGGGGACTGAGTATCTTTTTTACATTAGCAATAGCAATAGCACTTAGACTTTATATACCGCTTCACAGTGCTTCACAGCCCTCTCTGAGCAGTTTAAAGAGTCAGCATATTGCCCCCAACAATCTGGATCCTCATTTTACTTACTAAGGAAGGATGGAAGGCTGAGTCAACCTTGAGCCTGGTGAGATTTGAACTGCTAAATTGCAGGCAGCCAGCAGGCAGCAGAATAGCTTGCAGTACTGAACTCTAACCATTGCACCATCAAAGCTCATTAGAAGCCAAAATTAAGGCAAGTAACCCATGCTTGTAAGAAAGTGGATTCTGAATGCGTTTTTAGTTTCCTTATGAAAAAAATTAGCTGTACTAGAGGATCTTGTACTTACATCTAATTATGATCAAGATTCTGTTGAGTCTTACGGGATTCAAGAAAGTTACAATTACAAAAATGTCACAGAAAAACTCCCCTGTGCCCACTGGAACTGTATTCACACATTATGATTGTTCTGCTATTATATTACTGATACTACAGCAGGACAGTAATAGGGAAGTCATATCTTTTGTTCCTCAATATTCCTTGCAATTAATAAGGCTTCTAGAGATAATTGATCATTTATTTGTCTCGATTGCTAAGTCCTAAGGAGGAAGCTTTGGGAACACAACGAAAACATGCTCTTTGTCTTAGGAATGTAAACAGACTCTTTCCCCAAAGGAAGATAATGCCAGCTACAGTGTACCTCACAGCTTCTCTGGTTAACTTTACAAATAAGGCCATTCTGGCAAGTAGGCATTGTTAAAGATGAAAAGACATCTAAGAACTCAAATCAAGCAGGGACCATTTTTATTATCCAGTGTGGCTCTATTCTCATCTGTCACAATTGATATTTCAGGAAAATAAGATTCCAAACAAAAGTTTTAATAGATTATGGAATGCAATTACAGTTAACTACAATAACATTGTGCTTTATTATATGTACGTAATAATAAAAAAAATCAGTCCTTCAGAAGTGTCCTTTTTGACATTCTGAGATCCAAGAATCCTTTAAGAAGCAAAAGCAGAAAAATTATCTTCTGGTCCAGAATCTATGAATTTGAAGTGTGTGTGTGTGTGTGTGTGTGTG
>JAEANM010011674.1:0-11782 GCA_017656035.1 Myanophis thanlyinensis | reverse complement strand
CCCTCCCTTCCTCTCTCTCTTCTCACATGCACACACACCTTGTTCTTCCCTACTAAAGTAACTTCTCAGCCACCTCAGATTTCTTCCTCCTGAACCCCGCCATTACCATCAGTGGTTGTTAAATATTTGAGAAGGAACTGCAGATGGTGGGAGAGGCCAAAACATTTTTGTATCAGGTTCAAATGTTTACCAATGTTGTTTTCAATCCTCACTGGCAGCTGGTTGGTTATTTTTGTTGACTTGTTGCCATGGCTGGTTGATTTTAAAATTGGTGTCTATTCCTGGTGAGCTATGCAATGCTTCAGGGTTATTTTGAGAGAAGGGCCTTTCACTCAAATTAATAAGGGGAATGTCATAAGATCGTTTGCATGATTTGAAGTCCTCGAGGAGGAAAAATGGGTTATATAGCTAACATATTAAGCGAAGAAGAAGAATGAAAAGAAATGAAAGCAACTATGAAAAAAAAGCAATGTCATCTTTCAATAAAAAAATAACCATTTAAAACAACAGTCTCACCAAATTGTAGGTAATCCTTGACTTACAACTACTACTGGGAGAAAAATTTCCATTATTAAGCAAAGTGGTACTTGAGTGAATTGGGTCAAATTTTACTACCTTTTTGCCACAGTTGTTAAGCAATCACTGCAAGTGTTAAATGAATCAAGTTTCCCACACTGACTTTGCTTGTCCAAAGTCATCTGGGAAGGTCCAAATGGTGATCACATGACACAGGACACTGCAACCACAGTAAACACATGCCAGCATACCAATTATGATCATGTGATTGTGGGGATGCTGCAAGTGAAGTGCATTGTAAGTAAAGTACCAGTTGTAAGTCACTTTTTTCCAGTGCCATTGTAACTTTGAAGAGTTGATAAATGAATGGTTGTAAGGACTACCTATATAGAGACTAGCCATACAGTATTGGAAAATGAATTACACAATGTTATCTCAACAGCATCGTTAAAGCCAGGCAAACGTTTGGAAATGGAAGTTGCATTCCAAACAATACAGCCCCCAGTAGACACGGGGGAAGAAGGGTGATATGGAGACATTGTTTGAGGGGAATATGGACAGTGCTATGGTCATTTGTCTCTCCTGGAAGGGAGATTTAATCAAGCTAAAAGATATAAACTTTATCAGGCAGTGCCTTCATAGTACCTCCAAACACTGAATGGGACAATTTGCCACAGTCAATTCTCTGTGGCCCTCACCATGGCCAACTCTCCATGGCCAACATGACATGGCCAACTCTCCATGGCTAACATGCTACAGCCATTTCACCATGGCCAACTCTCCATGGCGAACTCATCATGGCCAACATGCTGTGGCCAACTCACTATGGCCAACTCTCAACTTCCCATTGCGAACTCATTATGGGACAACTTGCCATGGCCAACTCACCATGGTCAACTTGCCACAGCCAACTCATCATGGGACAACTCACCATGGCCAACTCACCATGGCCAACTCACCATGGCCAACTCTCCATGGCCAACTCGCCACGGCCAACATACAGTGCACCACAGCCATCTCTCCATGGCCAACTCACTGTGGGACAATTCATCACAAAACATTTTATCAATCCAATTTAATTATTTAAAATAAATAAATTGTTTTAATTTTTGTCATTCAGATTTCATTTTGTCCCTCCTTTTGCATCCTTTCTTTTATGATTCTATTCCACCATTTCTTTGATTTTAGTGTAACTCTTGTCCCACAGTGAGTTGGCCATGGAAAATTGTCCCATGTCAAGTTAGCCACGGTGAGTTGACTGTGATGAGTTGGACGTGGTGAGTTGGCTACAGCGCATTGGCGTAGATCCCTCCAAACATATTACTGGAAAAGTCTGGTTCCCCTTCCTTTCTCCCAAGACTCTTCTATTCAGGTCAATTTCTCCATATAGCAGAAAATGAGCAAATGAGCAACTAAGGCACTTAATGACAGGTGAGATGGCAGATGGGCCTTAGAGACTGAAGGGCCAGAGGGCTCTTGACACAATGTTTATAACCTCCAATATCAGCTCCATAAGTAACAATATATATATTTATTCAAGGTAGATTCCTTCTCAGATTTGCATCAGTATAACTGATGTGCTTCCACATATGTAACAGATATAATGTTCATGTAATAGAAAAAGGCAGCTGATAGAAACCACCTCGTGTAAGAAGGCCAGGAGCAAAGTTAATTTAATTGCGGCTATAACATTCAGCACTATTGCTATATTAAGATGCCTGAGTGTTCTTTCAACATTTTGCTAATGAGATTCTCCAAATTAAGAAGGTTTATTTACAGGAACAAGATATTATGCACTGTGATATTATTTTCCTTTAACATCTGCTATTGCAATTTTCTACATTTGGCCATTTAGGTTAGCTCATGTTTGGGAGTAGATCATTGCACGGACGACCATTTTAAAAAATGTGAAATCCAATGTGGATCAGAGGGCTATAACCTTGTCCCCACCCTCATGTTACACTTATGATCCAAATATCATGCTGTAGCTTTGGAAAGAATCCTTCTTTCAAAAACTTATATCAAAAATATCTCAGAAACCACCAACAGACTATTACAACCACATGGAATCAGCACAGCACCCAAGCCAACTAAAGCCCTTCAAAACATCCTAAATAAACCAAAATATTCAGCAGCCACAGAAGAAAAAAACAGGAGTCAACCACAGAGTATAATGTAATGACTGCAACAGCAACTGCACAGGGCAAATAGGCAGAAGTCTGGCAGATGCATCCATGAACATCAATTAGTAACCAGAGGACATAATGAACTCTCTTTAATTTCACAACATATGTACAGATTTAACCAGCCTTAACAATTGGGAAATTGTGGTCATTTTGACCATTCTAGATCAAGCCAAGTCCAAAAATGCTAAAAAATTTCTAGAAACTTGGCACTCTAACAAATTAGCGATCAATAGACACATAAAGGATATCTACATATTGTGCAGAACAAACAAAACAAAAAGACCAGGGTATCTCCCCACCAGCAATCAAGACCGAGATGATCATAGATTAACTCCAAGATTAATATTAGACCAACAGTCAGGAAGTAAACAATGCCCCAATTAAGGAACTGCCAAACAAGCTAACAGTAAACAGCCCAACCAAAGAACCTCCAAGACCACTCCCACCAACACTGACAGGGCAAGCTGCTAAAATATTAACTGAGAGCCCCACTCCTACTAGCACTGATAATGTTACCTAGTTTGGGTAAAAATGCATGCAAGAAAACCACCAAGCTCACCAAGGACCCCTCAAGAATCCTTCCGTTGCCTAGTGTAGTAGATTTCTTTCCAAACTAGGTAGCAGTTTCCAAATACTCAGATTTACAGTAGTGACAACTAAGAAATATATACTGATGAAGGCAAAAAAGCTTGCAGAGATCCTGAAGAACAAATGCCATGAAGAAGTCTGAAGGTGGTGATTCCACTCATCCTGAAAAAAAAAACCAGCATCAAAGTAGTATATGATAACCACTTTCAAATATTACTCCAGAGTACTTCTCTTCAAGCTGTTACCTTCAGATGAATATACTTTCAAGAATTTCAAACCAACTCCTCACAATTTTGGGAGTTATTGTCCCAGAACTCTGGAGAACTTCAAGCTGGAGAAAGTTGTTTCAAAACAACATCAACAAATAGAAAACTTTCAAAGCCATGGTTTCAAATGAAAAGAAAATGAGTTTTGACTACGTGTTCAGCAGAGAAAGGTCCCACTGTGTAGATAGTTTAGAAGGGGAACAAACACCCCAAATGTAACAGATTCTCTTCATAATTTATCTTAAGTAAAAATTAGACATAAACCGTTGATATTGTGTCTTGTCGAAGTAAAGCACATACTCATTTTGCTTCAGCAATAGGATCACATTCAACTCCCCTCAATTCCATACTTGTGGGGACCAAAAAGCTCTCCCTTCAAAATCATGCCACCAAACTTCACTGGCTTATTGCTGGTTTTCAGTGACATAGTTTTGTATTGGTCTCTTTTTAAGTGGTAGCTTCTTCTTAATATTGACTGAACCTGAATAACCCAAGCAGGATGGACCAGATTATTATTTAGGAAATTTCAGGGTCGTAGGATAGATTGGGAAGCTGAAAACCACAGCCTGGAGAAAAGCAATGGCAACCCAAGAAAACGACACAGATGTGTCCAGCTAGTTTTTGAGAATAAGGAAGAGAGCTTTGGTAAAAGTAGGCATAGCCTAGTCAAAGCCATAGCCTAGTCAAAAGGGACTAAAGCTTTTTAATGTCCAGAATGTCTGGATAATGTTCAGAAGGGAATCAGCAGACATCTCCTTATAAAAAGGGGGAAGAGGTACAGCAGAATTGGACTTTGCAAGTTTACATCATTATAGCCAATATCAATAAAAGTAGTCTTAGCCCTCCCATGGAACTGATTTCTTGATCAGATTAAGCTAGTGGAGCCTATAGTTCTCATCAGGAGTTGCACTTGAGTTGAAAGACTTCACCTAAACTGGTATATTAGTTCTCTGAAGAATTGATACATTTTTTATCCATTGAAAGAGCCTTCTCCTGCCTTCTCCAAAATTGTCCCAAAATTTTAAACCTGCCCTCTCTTGAAACATAACCCCACATTTAGCCACAGTCTTAAGCTCCCCCATGTTCATGCAGACTCCTAAGAAAAGGGGTGGGGAGCCCACTCTTGTCTTTGGGAACTGGTGTAGATTGCAGCTACAATTGTGGGAAAGCACACTGATTCCTTCAGAGTAGAATTCCCAATCAGATTTCCCTTCCTAAACAACATCTATTAAAAATCTGCAGCTATTAATTGCCTGCTGAAGTGGTACCATAACATATCTGGCTCCTTCACATGCCTTCTCTATTGCAATAATAAGGATGGCTCACTTGGAAAAAACCTTCTTATTTACTATAGAACACCCACGTTACTTTGAAATAGGGCACTGAAATCAGAGCACTGCAAAATGCATAGAAATATTATTATATACAAGACTAAAATCTCATTCCATAATTGCCACATAGTAAAATACGTTTAAACTTAATCCTTACAACAATTCATTTAGTGACTGATCAACGCTACAACAGCACTGAAAAAAGGAACCTATGATCAATTTTTCACACTTATGACCGTTACAACATCCCCATGGTCATGTGATCAAAATTCAACCACTTGGCAACTGATTCATATTTATGACAGCTGCAGTGTTCCGGGGTCATGTGATCACCTTTTGCAAACTTCTGACAAGCAAAGTCAACGGGGAAGTCAGATTCATTTAACAACCATGTGACTAACTTAATACCTACAGTGATTCATTTAACAACTCTGGCAAGAAAGGTCATAAAATGGGGCAAAACTCATTTAACAAATGTCTCACTTAGCAACAAAACTTTCAGTCTCAATTGTGATTGTAAGTCAAGGAGAACCTGTACTGAACTAATGTACTGCTAAATCCCATTGTATATTAATAACTATTGTTATAATGTTATAACAATGAATGCTAAACATAAATGTTGCTCGACAAGCAACTTACTCTAAAGGTACATTAATATTTCACATTAAAGCTCAATGCTTTGTTCTTTTGCTAGCACTTTTTCAAATGAGAGAAATTTATAAAATTACTAAAAAGATCTCCAGAAAATACCTATGTACACTTTTTTGTTACTTTATACACTCAAGATTCACACACCTGGGGGACCTGAGGACAACACTTGAGTCCCAAATCATGTTGGAGGAAGTACACACCAAAAGAAAATGAACTTGGCATGACATTCAATAGACACTAATAGAATTAAATGAGCTTCAGACCAAATGATTATTTAATATTTTTTTCCATCCTATCACATTAAAGATTATTAGACTGAGTCATGTTTTGGAGATTCCCTGGGGCAACTCTCAAAGTTTCCATACTTTTCGTTCTCAGACTGTTCAAACCTGTTGGACACACTTATCTACACTGATATGCATAGACTTGCACTAAACCCTTTTTCAGCCCAACTCTCCAGACAAAGAGTTTTTCATCGTTTTCGTACCTGAATTCGTTTTCTACTCGGAAACCTTTTCTTCTTGCTAGATCCATCAGGAAGGTTCTCCTGGTCATTCCCATTTTCCTCTCCACAATGAAAATGATGATGTCCCTAAACTCTATTTTGTAGCTGTTCAGAGGAACTGCAATTTGCATTCTTTTCTGCCTTTTCCTCATGGGACT
Source organism: Myanophis thanlyinensis (assembly GCA_017656035.1). Classification (NCBI taxonomy): domain Eukaryota; kingdom Metazoa; phylum Chordata; class Lepidosauria; order Squamata; family Homalopsidae; genus Myanophis; species Myanophis thanlyinensis. The sequence continues at coordinate 5,581 of JAEANM010011674.1, read as the reverse complement.
GAAGTTGGTACTTTTGATCTTATTCATGACACAACATCTACTTTCCTTTGTTCGTTGAAACCTAAACTTCACTCAGGAAAAGATAAAGCTTGCAGTCGATCTGTCGGGCCAACCAACAGCCTGCTTTTGAAGTTACCATCCAGTGATGTCACTTGCTCTCTTTTCCCCCAATGTCACAAAAAGAAAGTTGTATACTGTAAACCTACTAATCACTTTTCAGAGCATTCCTGAATCAGACAATTATGAGTACTTTCTAGAAAATCAGAAAACACAGAATTACTGTCTTTTTGTCTGTCCTATCTGAAAGAAGAATAAATAACTTCCCTAAAACTTACTTGCAGATGAATTTGGAAACAATAGCCCATTATCTAAGGAACTGCAGCAGGTAAATGCCTTATATAAACAAAACAGCTTCAGTGTGAGATAATAAAACAAGCTGTACAGAGGCTAATTTAGCTAACTAGTCAAAATATTGTCCTCATTTTCAAGTACTAAGTACTGAGCAGAGTTTCAAAGACAGCTTCTTAGTATAATATCAGCAGGGTAGGAACTAAAGTCCTGAGCACAAAATCTATATGGATTTATAATATTCCTGTTCAAATGCTTGCCCATACAAGATCACATTTAAAATTCCTTCTCCACTGTGTGACCTTAATTTAAGTTGGAAATCTAAAGAGGCATGAGTGTGTGTATACACATACACATAAATATACATACTATAAATGCATATATGCCTATATACCTATACTTATACCTCTATACATACATACATATAGACATATATATACACACACATCTGTATGTACATAGTTTCTCAGTGAGAATGTTCTATCAATGTTTATCAATGATAGATCTCAAGCCTTGCTCATCTAATCTCATGAAGAAATCTCTTTCAAGGGGAATATCAACAACTGGGTGAAATATATGGTCCTTTACCAAATGACAGAGGTAATTATCTTGATCTAATTAGATTACTGCAGAGTTTTGCAAACTTTTCCTCCACCAGATATCATTACATGATGTCATATAATTGGTTGGAGTCAAACAACTGGCCATGTTTTTCCAATTTTAGAAAGTAGCTATTTAAACTTGCACAAGATTATTCGGAATTTGTTGGCAATCTCCAGAGATTTCAACCATTTAATCTGCACAAGAAAGGCTGTAGATAATAATTTCATAAAAGTTGCAGCATCTGGGATTGCTAGAATATGCATCATCTCAGGAGCATAAATCCAGAAGACTGCCTAGAAAGTGAAAACCCTTCCTATGAATTTTTGACAAAGTTGTACAATTCCCTTTCTATTCTTCAATATAAATTATGGAAGACGTTTTGAGGATTTTCTATTGGGATGCTTATATATCTGTGGTAATTCCTTTCTATGAGAGCCAGATGGGTGTTCTGGTTAAGGCATCAGGCTAAAAAGTGGGATACCATGAATTCTAGGTCTAAAGCTAGATGGGTGATCTTGGGCGAGTCACTCTTTCTCGCTCAGCCCTAGGAAGGAACTATTGGCAAACCACTTCCAAAATCTTGCCAAAAAAAACCCCTGTAGATTTTCTTGAAGACCCTAAAAAAGAAAAGAGAAAAAGAAAATCCTTTCTTCACACTTTGTATCATGGCTTCTAGCTGCCACTAATTAATTCAGAAATAATTAGTTAAATAGAAAGTTCAGCAATCTGAAATGATTGCTGTGACAATCCTGCTTTGGCTTGAACCTCTAAGAATGCTCCTTAACTCCATTGGTTGAGAAAGGTATAGTTTACTAGAAGTCAGTGAATTACAGTAATGCAAAGCCAGAACTGAAAATTGTGCACCAAAATCCCCAAGTCTAACTTTTCCTTCCCTTAGGTACTTCTCATTGCTGGACCCCTCATTTCCAACCAAATTCAAAGATGTTTTTAAAACAGTCACTTCAAGTGTAGATTGGTTCGTAGCTGCCCATCCAAATGACCTTGAGGTCTGTCTATGGAGATTCTCAGTCATCTAGGTCATGGTTGTCCCAAATATGTTTTTTTTCAAGGGGCAACTGGACTTTCTGGTTTTTCTTTGAATATGTCTTTGCTTCTCATCCAAGAAGTTTCTTTAGCTCTGAGCAGAAGAAGCTTCTCAGATGAGAAGCAAAACACCTTCAAAGAAAAACCAGAAAGTCCAGTTGCGTCTTGAAAAAAATGTATTTGGGACAACCTTGAGGTTTCATCTCAGGAAAATATGGTGAACTCTTTTTCCCTTGAAGACTCATGGCAGATTGGCACAGGTAGTAGCAAGGCATAAGCGTGAAGTGACCGCTGACATGCAGCAAGTTCAGCAACTTTCTGTGGCAAAATGTAGTCTGGATTCCCAGGAGGGAGGGGCTGAATTCCAGAGGGCCAAGAGGCAGCAAAGTTTAAAGTTTGGTTGGAAGAAAGAAAGTAAAGAGAGGTTTTCACCAGCAATTCTCAGAGGATATCTTAAATAATGCAAGGAGTTGCTTTAATTTGGCAAGTTTTCTGCCTCTAGGTGTGGAACAATAAAGGTAACTTCTCAGAAGTCATTCTACATACCTTTCTTGGTTTGGGGTGCATGATACTTTCCCCAATAAACAGTCATGCTAGCTAAAAATTATTTCAGAGTTTTAATCCAACACAATGATAAGGTTCAGGTTGAGGCAGTCTTAATGTCCCTGCATTAATCTTCTACCCTAACCAATATTAAATTCCAATCAATTTCAGTATCAAATCCGAAGTTGACATATGTGTAGCTATTTTAGTTACTTCTTCATTGTATTCATTTAATCCTCTTCTCTTTCCTTTCTCTGTATATGTAAAGGGGAGTTTTCTAGTTCACCACATTCTTAAGGTTGGGAGAAGGAAGTAGATAGTGAGAATTGTTTTGGCTAGGTGACACTCTTTCCTGTGGGAACAGAGACTGTGGCTGAAGGTGGAGTTTGAAGATACTAGATATTGTAATTTCTTTTATTGGTGAATGTGACCTTTGCGGAATGTTTCTACTTTGTAATATTATGTGGTGTAATTCTGCTTTGTGTCAGATCTGGAATTACAACAGACTTTGCCAATTTGATGATTACCTAAATAAAAGAACTTTGTTTTGGAAGATGGACTTTGAATTATTTTGGGAGGTTTGGGTTTCATTACTTGGAAACCTAACATTCAGAGAAAGGTTATCAGCATCTTCATATTTTGGGGAGATAGGTTGTGTTCGTTGATTCAGTATTCTATACTATACTGTGGAAAGAATTTGTGTACAGGTAGTCCTCAATTTACAATCATTCATTTAGTGACCATTTGAAGTTACAGCGGCACTGAAAAAAGGTGGCTTATGACCGTTTTCACACTTAACGACCATTGCAACATCTCTAGGTTCATGTGATTAAAGTTCAGATGGCTTGGCAACTGACTCATCTTTATGACGGTTCAGGGTCATGCGATCAGATGGCTTTCAAGAAACAAAGTCAATGGAGGCAGCCCGGTTCGCTTAACACCACCACAAAATGTGGTGAAATGGGGCACAACTCACTTAACAATACTTAGCAATGGACATTTTGGGCTCAGTTGTGGTCATAAGTTGAGGACTACCTGTACTGAAAATGATCTTATGTTTAAGTCACACTCCAGACGTATCCAAATGCTGAAAGACTTTCCTACAATGACAAATGCATTATTTCAAATATTTCCTCTTCATAACGGTAATTTGAAGGAAGAGATCTAAACATAATATTGAAGTTTAAAGCATGTGTGTTAAGAAGTCAAAGAAAAAGTTGTATTAGAAAAGTTTTGATTTTTAAAAAAAGTGTTTAAAAAAAGTTTAATGCTTTGAAGAAAAAAGAGGGTGGGCAAAAAAGAGGGTTGTTGTTTTTTTCATTTTTTTCAGTAAGGTCAAAAACTTGAAAGAATACAATGAATCCTGTAAATAAAAATGGTGACCGTTCACAAAGATTATTAGGTGCAAATAGAAATACATACGATTTCCATCGCAAGGGAGATAAAGCAGGAATGGTTAGACTGATTATTTTATTCAAAGAGGAAAATGTGTTTTCATTTGAATATCACTTCTGGATCTTGTGCTTGGGATAAAAACAAAATAAAACTTTGACTTTTGTTGATCAGAAAGATTTGCCGTTATAGAAACGGCTAGTTCTGTATTAATGTGTTAAAAGCAAAAAAGTGAGGTTGGAGTGTTCTTATCTTGTGCTGTGCTAAGAAGGGTCAGAAGTCAATGCCTTTTTTTTTTCTGTCTCTCTTTCCCCTTGTATATTACCCCCTTTACCCCATTCCCTTTTCTTCCCTTAATTTCCTATTTTTTCTTCTCTTCTTTATATTTTATATAATAAAATATTAGTTGAACAGCAAAATATTACCTCTACAATGACTCTTATAAGGAGCGCAGAACCAGTCATACACTGGCTGGCAATATTCCAGCTTCGAGTAGCGCTTCAGGGCTTCCTGTTATCTGAGTCATAGCACCATGTGCAATATCTCATTCTTCATTGCCCATGATTAGAGATATAAAACCACATTGGCCACAGAACTGTTTGCAGTGAAATGTATGTCATAGACTTCCTTCAGATCCTCATCAGTGGATTTCCTTGAAAAATGTGTGCAGCAGTACCAAAGTGAGGGAGATTAAAACTTTGTTTTAAAAGATGCCTCTGGTCCTATGGAGAGCTATAAGCCTTCTATGGTAGTTTGGGGATCTGGATAAATGATTATTAAGTAGTAGTTTTGGTTGAATTGGGTCTACTGAGGCTTCATACCATAAACAGTAAGGCACCGTTTATCCTAGATTAAATTATGATCCAATTGTCCATGTGGATTAATAATCTTACACCCTCCACTTATTTTAGTCTGTAGATTCCACAGTCCTCTGTTATTGGTCATATTGGTTATTGTCTGGATCTCTTAAAGATCAGCTGTCCAAAGTACAGGCACTCCTCAACATTTGACCATAATTGAGCTCAAATTTTCTATTGTTAAGCGAGACATGTGTTAAGCGAGTTTTGCCCCATTTTACAACTTCTTACCACCGTTGTTAAGTGAATTGCTGCAGTTATTCAGTTAGTAACATGGTTGTGAAATGACTCTGACTTTCCCAATCGACTTTAGGAAATCACAAAAGGTGATCACATGACCCTGGGACCCTTCAACTGCCATAAATAAGAACTCATTGCCAAGCATCCGGATTTTGATCATGTGACCAGGGGGAAGCCAGAAAGTCGTAAGAGTGAAAAAAACAACCATAAGTCATTTTTTTTCAGTGTCATTGTAACTTTAAATGGTCACTAAACAAACAGTTGTAAGTTGTGGATTACCTGCATCTGGAAATCCAGCAGGTTGCCCGTCTCTAGTGAATTATAAGGAATACAGATTTCTCCAGGGCTGAATATGATCTTTCTCTTAATATGCAACCTGATAGTTTTAACAGCACACCTGCTAGACATCGGCTCTTGATCCCTTTAAAAGAAGAATCTGGATTCTGATCTTGAATTCTCCTCTCCTCACATGAATGGTGTCAGCCTCCATAGAATTTCCATATAATATCTGCTTCTAGGTTTTCTTCTGTCGGCTGCCATAGTAACGGGGGGAG
>JAEANM010011672.1:0-15163 GCA_017656035.1 Myanophis thanlyinensis | reverse complement strand
GTTTTTTTCCACTTTACAGGGTTAATCCTGTAAGGAAGGCAGGAAAAAAAACATTCTGGTGTTATTTCTAGCCTAATTTTTATTACCCAGCTTACAGAAACTGCCCACCCAGTCACATGATACCCCAAGCCACGCCCACCAAGCCACACCCACAGAACTGGTAGTAAAAAAAATAAATTCCCTCATTGGGCTATTGTTTGATTTCTATCAATACAACTTTGCAATGGAAACAATTTTCATTGAGTTTTTTTTCTCATTCTGTTTTCCCATCCCCATAAATCTGTCAAAGTTTTATCTGCAAATAATATAAACCTCACCACTCGTAACACATTCTAAAGAGAGCTAAATATACATTGAGTCAAAGTTTTATCTAAAACCAAAATAAGAATCTTAAACTAACCAACATACCAGAATGTCACTGAAGAGATACAGTGTTATATATAATTTTGTATATGGGGTATATAAAGAATTTTATTGATATTATGCATGATCTAATCACTGATGTGTATTTTCATTTGAAGTTTATTTTATTTTATTTTATTCAATTTATAACATCAGAATTATAATTATCTTGATATCTATGAAAAAGAAGATGTGACTTGGGAAAAAAACCAGCAAACTATAGATTGGTCAGTCTAAGTTGATATTAGAACTCTAGAACAAATCTTAAAAGGATTATCCGTTACTATCTTAGAACAATGTGATAGTTATCAGAAATAAACAAAGATTTGTCAAGAGTCTTGCCAGACCAATCTGATCTTGCTATTGACTATATGACTTCTGAGTAAGATTGTTAACCTATCTTAACATAGAAAAATATTTGATAAAGTCCCATATGTCATACTGATTAGTAAGGCAGTTTGGTATGGGGATGTATGGCATGACAATAAGTGGCCTGGTGTAAAAATTATACTCAGAATATGCTCAAGGATCTTATCATACTGATGACAGTTATCAAAAGGAATGCCACAAGAACCAGCCCTGGATCCTGTAATATTTTTTTAATAGCTTGTTGAAGCAGATGGTGTGTTTATTAAATCTGCTGATAAAACACATATCCAGAGGATAGCTAATATACCAGGAGACCAGATTATCATTCAAAATTATTTTGATAGTAAAACACTACTTGTTTTACTACTACTACTTTTTCACTACTTGTGAAAAAGATCTTGGAAAAGTAATTGATTGCAGTGCAGCTGTATGGGATTCCTACAAAAAAAGAGGAAAATGTAATTTCAGATTTATACTTCTGCATTGACAGAAGTGTAATCCCCAAGGCATGGGAATAAATGGTTCTACTGTATTCTTCTATGGCGAGACCCGACCTCAAGTTTCCGTATCAAGTCTAGGTCCAAACTTTTTAAAAGATACAGAAAAAATTACAACAAGATGTACGGTAGTTAAAGCAAGTATGATACACAAATGACTAGAAATGATGTTCTAGGAAGAAAAGTTTAGGGAGTTGGGTATGCTTAGCTTTGAAAAAAACTAAATGGTGATACAGTTTTTTTCAATCATCTAAAAAAAGTCATATTAGAAGGTCAAGGCCTGAACTTTCTTATTCCAGAATGCAGAATAAAACAATGGGTTTAAGTTACAGAAAGCAGAATTCAACTGAATATTGGGATAACCATAAGAGCAACAGTAGAACCAGTAACCCAGGGAGGTTGTGGAATCCCAGTCTATGGATAATTCATGACAAAAAAATAACCATCTGTCAAGAATGCTTCAGTTTGGATTTTTGTACTGACTAGGGGTTGGATGATGATTTAAATGTCCCATTCTAATCTATGATTATAATGTTTACATTTTTCTTTTTGAAAAAGAAACCAAAAACACATTTCTACAAAAAATAGCTTAAATTATAAATAACTTCTCTTTTTTTCTCCAGACAAATCAAGGAATAGTACCAACTCATGCTTTTAACCCAAGAACTTATTTCTTTGACAATCCTCGCAGATATGACAGTGATGATGATTTGGCATGGAGCATATCACCACATAGCATATATGGCAGGTAGGACAAATAAATGTATATAGATCGTACAAAAGAATGGCATACAGTAACTTCACAAAGGGCTTTGAGGTACTAGAAAAATGCAAAAAAAAAAGTATGTAGGTAATATTTTGACTACAGCAACTGGTAATTCTTTTTAAAAAATCCATTAATAGTGTATTAATCAATTACACAAGTAAACAGACTTGTGACACAGATTAATATTTTGTTCACAATAATCATGCATATCTTGCAGTCAGTAACCATAGCATATTATATCCAGCACTGTATACTTTCCTTAGGTTTATATAACTTTAACCTTGTTTGTGCATGTCACAGAAAAATCTTGGGGGAAGGGTTTACACTTTCCATCAATAAATCATCCAGTTTAGAAGAAGAAATGAATTACTTCACCAATGAACCAATTTACACAAAGAACTGAAAAGACAATCTAGTTAACAGGTTATGAATGTTGCAAACATACATCATCAATAAGCAAAATACCTTTGATATTATTCCTTCTTTGTTAATCAAAATGCCTTTTGTATACGTAAAACTGTAAATAATTGAAAATATTTAATGTGAAAATTTTCGTGTCCTGGATTTACAGCTATGTATAAAATTTAGGCCAAGCAAATATCTAGTCAGATGCACTTAGAATTTATTTCAGGAACAGGACTGAAGCAAATAGGTCTACACAGTCAGAATATGAGTAGTAAGATGCATGCAAAGAGCTTTATAAAATTGCATAACTTGAAACTCTGTTAAACTTTCACTTTTTTTTTACAAAGTCCATTGTTTTTAATCTTCTAGCTTCTCTCCTGAACCCTATGACTGGGGATATCTAAATAACAGCTTAATGGTTCAAGTTGGATCCCTGCAACATGATTTCATATCAGATTCTCAACGACGAAGCCCAATATAGCCACAGACCAGTGATACTCCCTCCCCTTTATTCAACTTTAATAAGAAGGGTTGTTTTGCAAGGACTTACATACTTAAATTATGTATAAAAGAACTGAGTCTGAGTATATAAAGGTAAAAATATTTGAGTTTTAAAGATTTGAGTTGCTGAACAAAATCTGTTTTCTCTATTTACAATTTAGAAAAGTTGTTTAAAAAACTCTAATTTTTGAAAAAAGTCAAATATTTAAAATGTGAATATGTATAGACCTGGTAATGTTTAAATTTTTAATTTAATTGTACAATATAATGCCCAGTGCAACTTACATTGATAAGAGTTTTTGACCTGTATTAATATGCAAATTTAACTATTTAAAATGTATTATTAGTTTTAGTAAATTGGTCATTAAAATAATTTTAATGCATACTCATGCATGAGTGAGGGTGATAGACAGATTGGAAGAACTGTTTTGTCCCACTAAGACTGTCTACTTTTTATTTCAACTTGGTGTCCTCTTTGATTATACCAGGAAGCTACTAACTTTACTACTAACTTTAAAAAACAAAGAAGAATTTTCCCTGAGGCAAAGATTTACAGTTGTGTTAGCTTCAGCAGTCCATATAATAAATTGGAATTTACAGTACTGACTTGTCATGGGCAGATCTTCTCTAAAACAGGGTATATAAAATTTATATTTGCATGTGTACTTTAATTCTGGACTACATTTCTGAATTTTCTTCATTTTGGATATTCATTTGTAAGGAAAAACAATCCAAACTATTCTTTTTCAAAATAGTTAATAGCGTGCTACTTACTTTCTCTCTTCCCACAGTTAGCCTGTAAGCTTGTGACTCATTCAACAAAACATATCTTTGTACACATGTCACATAGTGAGTATGCAAATCTAAACATTTTATGAAAAATGTTTATACAGGTGGTCCTTGACTTTCAACCATTCATTTAGTGTTCAAAGTTTCAATGGCAGTGTCCCAGAGTCATGTGATCACCTTTGCAAAGACAGTGAGAAAGACAGATTCACTTAATAACAGTTTTATTAACTGAACAATTGCAGCAACTCATTTAATAACTGTGGCAAGAAAGATCATAAAATGTGGCAAAACTCACTTAACAACTGTCTTGCTTAGCAGTGGAAATTATGTTTCATAATTATATGTTATAGTTATGGTTATGAGCTGAGGACTTCCTGTATATTATTTCTTTTGAAGTTCCCAAAGCACTTTACAATCATTATGAAGGCAGAAATACTTGTCCATGTATTCAATCTTAGGTGACAATACAATTTCTCAGCTCCAAGAAAGCCTTTTTCTGGTGGGGTTAAATTGTCACCTCTTTAAAGGCAACCAGGAGCATGTCCTAATGCAAAGAAGCTTTTCCCCAACCTTGAACCCATCAGTTAATCCCTTTAAGCTAATTTAAAGTAGCCATGATAGAAAAGAGGCAAGACACAAATGACGGGACAAACCACCAAGGATCTGGGTGGCAAACTGCATCTCAAAATGCTCTGCCAATTTTTTGTAACAGGTTGCTGAAAGTTGTAAAAGAATAGTTCCCAGGGCAGATGACATGAAACCCAAAACAAAATCAAACAAAAAACTGATATATACATCAGAAACAATAAATAATCCAAATTTGATGACCAGTGCTTTACAACTGTCCAAAGTTATGACAGACTTCAAAAAAGGTACCACCTATCCTAAAAGTTACAATTGCTATACTCCCTCCCATCCCATAATTACATTTCAGGCACTTTGTAATAAGCTCACATTCACAACTGAGGCCACATGATTGCAATTTACAACTTTTTTTGCTGGTTTCCAGTCCATTGGATATGTTGGATTCACTTAAGGATCACATGGTTGGCTTAACAAGTATGGTGACTTACTTCATGATTGTTATAAAACAGTTGTAAAATCCAGTCTGGTTACATGCCTTTACCGAAGACCCCAATGACTTAGGACTGAAATTTCAGGCTCCATTGTGATTGTAAGTTGACTACCTTTAAAATAAATTCTCTTTATTGCCCTCAGAGTTACACAGGAAGTATTTTAGTGTATCATGCTGTGCACATGACCCACTTTAAAGAGCCCTTTGCAAATGGTATTCTAACTGGGACCTGATAGGCTTCATTGTTTAGAAAACTCTGGAAAACTTGTGGACATCTCATACTCCACAACATCTAAAGACATTCATAGATGATTGTGCTGCATCTTGCCATTCCACAGATATTCGACAATGTTACTAATTCTAATTATTGAAAAGTTCCTCAGCCCAAAAGGGTCAACCTAGGATTATCAAGTCTTTGCTGGGCTACAAACCTAAATCTAGATACTTGATAATAAATTATTTCATATTGTTGATTTCCTTATTCTATAAATTTCTCATTTCCTGTCCTAAATGAAATTGTAGTTAAGGATTGTACTTAATAAAATTTGTGTGATAACAACAGGAAATACAGGTAATCCTTGAGGTATCACAGGCCATTTAACTAACATTCAAAGTTACAACGCACATCCCAAAAGTGAAATACGAATCTGTTTCAAACTTATAAACTCTGCCACCCTCCTACGGTCATTCCCACTTTGCACAGACACTGCCACCCATTACCCTCCCATCCTGCCTGGCCAATCCTCAGAGGCACTGAGTCTGTTTTTGTCAACATACTGGTTACATGCACTCCTCCTCATCTCCATTTACCCATCTCCATTTGCTTAATTACCTTTTAATGAGCTCAGGAAGTCAGGGTAGAGAAGGTTGCTTTCTCACTGGGCTACATGGCACAATCAAGAAGAAATACTGTCACTTTTGCTTCCACTGCAATCCTTTCTCCTCCAGCAAGCATAAACCACTACGATTTCTTCTTGGCTCCACCAGCGTAAGACTAGCGTAAAGCTAGAGTTGGTGGCACTAAGAAGAAATCACGCTGATTTATGGTGGCTGGAGAGGACAGGCTTGCAATGAATCAAAATAGGCATGATTTCTTTTTAGCGCCACCAGCTCTAGCTTTACTAAGAAGAAATTGTAGTGGTTTATGCTGGCTGGAGAGGAAAGGATTGCAATGGAAGCAAAAGTGACAAGATTTCTTGATTCTGCCAACTGGCCCAGCAAGGGACCAGCCTTGTTGGTCTTTACATTAGCAGTAACAGGAGCAATCAAGCTTAGAAAATGTAGTATCTAAAGTTACGACCATTATTGTTCCTCAGTTAGGTAGAATGGAAAGCAACTTTCATCCATTTCTTTCTATTGTTAATTAGAAATAAGAGTAACAGTAGACAACTCTTTCAACTGTGGCTGAATTTAGCCGCTTGGAAATTCTTGTTTCTATATGTCATATTCAAGGACTTCTTTCAAATTAGTATACTAAATAAAAATTCCATGCTGTCTATTACACACAAGCAGCTATTTTTGAAAAACTATATTTTTTTTCAACAAAAATAACAGCTGAGCAAACAAAGATATAATTAAAGAGATACTTTGAACTCTCAAGACTCAGAATTCCAGAAGTAATTGTAACACTTATTGTGTTTTGGCCACATTTTAGTGATTGCATTCCTTATTCAATATGAAAGCAATACAATAGTCAATAAGTCTGAAAACAATGATTACTACTACAACATTGTTTTCTACTTATAATTTCACTTATGTTCATTTCTATATTTTTAAACAATTAAATAAATAGTAGCGTTCACAATATTGGATGCACACAAACTTCCTGAGTACAGTACTCCTGTAATCTTATTTATAGGATCTTGACTCAGAATTGACATCTACCTTAGTACAAGATACATATGAAGTGAGGTCTGCTGACTTCATCCATAAAAATATCAGCACTGGCAAGTGAATAAGATAAAGTAATACTTCTAAAACAGTTGTTTCATTAAACTTACATTTGATGTACAGAGAGAGAAAATATGTTGCTTACCTTGCCCTTTTTTTACGGAAGTGATTGAAAGAAAGCTGCAAAGATTCATTCCATGTGACTTGAGTTTTAAGAAGCACATACCAAGGAAGAACTGAAGCTATGAGAACTTAGCATGTGGATTCCAGGTTAACTCAGCATTATTTACCATTTAAATGTGGAAATTAAATACTTTGAAACATCAATTTCCATTCAAAAGATAACATTAAAAATAGCAAAATTACAGACCACATGCTTTAAAAATTTGCCCACAAATTCTGAAGCCTATAGCTCTTAGTCTATTCAAATTTCCTTCAGCATTTTGAGTGTGGGGGGCATTTGCAATGATACTACACTAGACTATTTTGAATTTTCCCATTATCCTTTGGATTAGATATTGGGGAAAGGTATGAGAAATGGATGAATTCACAAAAATAAACTCCATTCCACTGGACAAAATCTTATGTCTGATTCATCACACATTGGATGCAATAAAGCTAATAGATAAGAAACAGATCTTAACAGATCTTACTAGTTACATTAAATTATAAGATACATAGCAGTTTCCCTAGTTTCAGAATCTGTTACCACAAGACTGTTCCTGTCTACCATAAAGATCTGAAGTTCATATTTGTTAAGCTGTGAACTGAATGCAATCTTTAGAATATGGCTCATTATCTACTGATTTCAATAAACGATGAAGTCTTAAATCGTAAGGACAAAACATTACAATTTTCTTCATTTAGTTTTCACTGGAAACTTTCACATATCTGGAAAAATATATAGCTGAGACTTCATTTTTAAAAACTTAAATCACAAAGTTTTGGAATTATGTTGTTTAAAGTATGCAGTACTTTAATTTATAGACACACACAACAATAACAGACATGTCTTAAATTAGAAGATTTTAAGAGCACTTTTAATTCATTTTGTAAAGACTGTTTTACTTATCAAAGCAAAGCAAAATATGTACAAATCTGTATATTGTACTTAAACTGACATTCCCTCACAGAATACAAATATTACATTACAAACAGTTTTTAAATAAGGTACTCCTTCACAATTTACAGACTTCTTCCTACTGCAGATTAAGAATTTAAATGTTTATTACCTGCAACAGTTCTCTAATAACTAAATTTCCCTTTGTAGATAAAGATTTAGGAACAAATGTATAGAACATCCATTTTATTAGAGACTATATTTTAAAAGGTGTAATTAGAGATTGCATAGATAGAATGTGCTCAGTTGAATTCTGAAAGTGACTTTTTTTTTAAAAAAGTGGACATTTGTCTGTGAAAATATTTAGTTTTATTTTCATTGTATTTGAATAGAAGAGCACCAGAATAAGAGAAATTTGTAAGCTTCTTGAAATAGAAGATTAAGGTCCATTACTCTAAAGCTTAAGCTAAATTTTTCAAGCTACCAGCAATTAATGGGAAAAGCCTTTCATTATCCATTCAGAATAAAAACTGATAAAGTAATTTAATCCAGTTTTGTCTCCTCACAGAGAAAGCAGATGTGCTGTAAAAAAAGGAAATAAAAAAGGAAAAGAGAAGAAGGCCAAGAGGCAAACACAAAAATAACTTGAGATTCCCCAATAACTAGTTCCCCTAGATGCCAAGGGGCTTATTTTAGTAAAATATTTACTGGCCATGACGGCGACTGTAACAAACAAATGAAATAGAAATGCAAGAAAACATTTTTCTTACATATTATCAATTCCTCCAAATAAACACAAAAAAAAGCATTTCTACCAGGTAGTTTTAGGAAATACTACAAGAATCTTTTCCATCTGAGCAATACAGCCTGGATAGAGGTTCCTGCATGGTGATGTGAAGCAAGAGAGGCAATACTTGTTTTGAATGATGATGATGAAACAAAAGTAGTAGAGAGAGCAAGAACAGTGAAAGTTGAAAACACACCTAATTTACATAATTAAAGCCAGGTATTTTATCCATAAATATTTTGTCCAATGTCTTAACTTTTTCTATTTTAAATATTCAAGTCAGAATTATACATATTCTTGCCTTTCTAGAACAGTCTTGAATGCAGATTGACTTCATTTTGCCTCTTATTAAATTAGTGGCTACTTCTACCAATAGGTACAAAGCCTTTGTTAACTTTTCTGTTGCAGTGAGACTTTGAAATTCTGTAGCTCTCGTATACTTGTAGAAAGTCTGTGAGGAAGAGAAGGGAAGAAGGATTGAGTCTACAGAAGTTCAGTATTTAAAGAAGGAAGCTCTTCCTGCACAAAACACTAACTTGAGTTTTAGATCAAACCAGCAATTTGATCTAAAACTTAGTACTGCAGTTTATTAAAATAATTGTCTCATCCACCTTCAACACTATGTGTGTGTGTGATGCACTTAAAGTCTATAATTATTTAATTTGACTAAAATGGACTAGATTCCCTTTTATTGTGAATGGTGGCACTGTGTAAGTTACTGTAACTAGACATGATATTTTTTAGAGAAGACTTAACAATTGCTTGAAGATACAATGGACTAAAAAACAGTTACAAACTTGTTTTCAAAGTTACAATTAAGGTATTACCCCTCCACAATGTCACATGACTGCATTTCAGATATTTGACTACCATCATTTCCAGCATATGAGTCAAGTGACTGTGAATTGCAAACATTTTTATGGTTTTCAGCAGAAAACAACAAGGCATCCATTGGATAAGTTGTATTTGCTAAATGACCATATGATTCGCTTAACAACCATGGAGACTACTGCCATAAAAATGATTGTAATATTGAATCAAATTAATAATTGCAATGATTTGTGAATTCTAGGCTTAATTGCTATCATAAATTGAGGACTACTTATACATACATATTTTTAAAGTCCATATCACATGAAGAAAAAGACCAGCCTATAATTACATAGCTATAACAAATTTCAAGTATAACTTACCTTCCAAATGCATTCAGAAGAGCAACTATTTCTTGCCGTGTCAATTGAAAACCTTTGGATGGACTGTTCTCAGAAAGATTCTTTATTTCTTTTTCAGAGAATAAGATTTTCAAAGCAGTTCCTAAACCCTGAGTCTGAAAGAGAACCAATATATTAAATAGGAAGAGTACAATATACATTCATTAACAACTTTGGGCATTTCTATACTGCAATCATTTCTACTACCTCTCAAAAGTGGCCTGAAATCTATTTATCATCTCTATTTCAGTGATTCAGACCAAAAACACAGAGGAAATTCACAACTAACCCAAGATAGGGGGCAGGTCATATATCAACAAAATCCTCTCATTCTCATTTACTTTAAAATAGAGACAAAAGAAAAAAAAAGTAGACTAGCCTCCATTTGTTAAATGCATATTGTTTGGTTTTCAGTTCAGTTTATTAACTATTGAATGAAGAATTCAATGGTGATCATTTTCAAGGAATGAAAAGGAGGTGTAGTGGTTAAAATGCAGTATTGCAGGCTGACTCTGCCCACTACCAGGACTTCAATCCAGACCAGATTAAAGTTGACTCAGCCTTTCATCCTCCTGAGGTCAGTAGATTGTTGAGGGCAATATGCTGACTCTGTAAACTATTTAGACTTTAGAGAGTGCTGTAAAGCACTATGAAGTAGTGTATCTTGTTTTCTATAAAATAAGATCCAGTCTTATATATTTTTTGTTCCAAAATAAGCATTGGGCTTATTTTCAGGGTGATAGGAGGGTGATCAGCCCAGCTGGGCACCCTACCTCCAGGTGTGCACACAAGAGGCGGTGAGTGCACAGGAACCGACGGTGTCTGGCAGCAGCTGCAGTCTGCCAGCCCCTTGTGCAGCACAAGTTGATTATCTGGCCAAGCAGCAGACGGAGGCCAAGGCATGTGGGGGGAAGCACGGGATCCAGACAAAATATGCAGGCCATAGGAAAGCTGAGAGTTGGTGGGCTAGAGTGGCCAGCCGACCATGGGAGGGTTGTCTTCATACAGTGGCACCGACAGCAGAGGCAGAGGCACGGGGCAAAGCCAGTCAATCCGGATGTATTGTGCAGGCTGCAGGCAAGCCAAGAGACCCGAAGACAAGCCTTCTGTAGCTGGCTGCCCATTCATCTTGCCTGCAGCCCATGTGGCATGTTTGTATTGACTACTCTCCACCCCTTGCCTATGCGTCCATCTGACATTTCTGCCGTGCAAAGATGAGCCTCTGTGGCCGGCCACCCACTCCATCTCATCGACTCTCAGTTTTCCTCTGGCCTGTGTGGCATGTCTAGATCATATGCCTCCTCCCTGCCTCTGCCTGTTGTTTGAACAGGTAATCAACTCATCTGCGCTGCATGGGCTGCGACTACTATCAGACACCGTCAGCCCCCATGCCCTTATCGCCTTTGGTGCTGGCAACATCCACCCATCCACACTCCTGGCTAAACTAGGGCTTATTTTTGCAGTAGTAAATTAGAAGCATGCTAAAAATCAGGCCAAGGCTTCTTTTCTGGTTAGGTCTAATTTTGGGGGAAACATGGTATAAGTCTAAGTGCTATTGCCATGCAGTATTTTAATATAAATATCAAATAATACTTACATAATAGGGTATGAATTCCTACTGTACAGAAATTGTATTCTATAATTGGTGAAACGACATTTTGAACTTTCATAGCTTGAATGTCATAATATAGCAAATGTGAAATATCTGGTTTTAAAGTAAAGCTAAAATTTACCATCTTGATATTAACTGGCCTTAGAGATGCAGAATATAGGAATAGTTTACCTGGTTTTGCTATGTAAGAATGTTTGTTAACCTTAAAACATGAAAAAATTACATACCTGTAATTTTCCCCATAACCGACATTTATCACATCCAACACAATCCATTATGCGAGATATGTTCTTGAAATGCAATCTGAATTCTTCCTACCAATACAGAAAAACATGTTTAAAACTTTTTCTAATGACATTAGTGATTCTAAAGATGGTTGGCCAACACTCTCCTTTTTCAATTTTTTTTCTTTATTTCCTAATTTTGTGTACCATTTTCCTTTTAGAGGTAATCATTTAAGCCTTCAAACTGATTAGTTTAAACCATAGTTTGCAATCACTTTTAATCTGATAGAAAGCTGGCTGGGAGTATTTAGAGTTATTCTATAAATTCTATGTCAGTTTCACTAAGTATTATTGGCTTTGAAAAAGATATGTTGTCAAAATGATGAAATGAACATGGCAGTGGTGAAGTTCTGTACCTTTTGTACATGTGTGCAACAACATATCTAAAAAAGAGGTGGCATTTGCATTGGAATAATATAACACTTGTTCCATCATTTGATCCCTGTCCCTGGATACTTCTGTTCCTGGTGTTCCTTTCATATTTTCATAAACAGAAAAAGTTTCATTTTTTTCATGTAGTAAAAAAGCGTATGAATTGGCATTTACCATAAATCTGTAAAATATAGCTGTAAACCAACAGTAGAAATATAAAGATGACTCAAAATTATGCAAGTAGACAATATGACACAGATTCTGATTAATGTACTTTACATTAATCTAGTATCTTACACCCAAATGTTGCTTGCTACTTTTCTGAAATATTACTTGTAAGAACTTAAAAGTAGCTTGGTGTTTACTAATAATGTTGCCTCAAACATAAAGCAAAATAATCAAATGCATACACAAAAGCAAAGAAACATGATTTAATCTAATTTAAAACAACTTTTGTTCATACATATAAATTGTCAACGTAAAATCTATGTTTACCTTTAAAGATCTGGCCTCTTTTTTGTTTCCAGAAAACATGGATTTTTCATCAAAATGCATAGGAAAAGACCTAGATAAATTAGATAAAAGAATTAGATTTATTTAACAAAACTGTTTGAATACTACTCACAACGTTCTACTTTCTACAATTATTTGAAATATCTACAATACCTAAAATGTTTAAAATATGGCTCAAGAACCAAAATATACATTATAGGCACATGGTTTGTCCAATTTTATAAGCACTGAAAAACAGTTACTTTTATGTTTTTTCCCTCAAAGGATTCTTAACAAATATTCCAAAGGAAATAATAACATGAAACTCTTCATTACATAGCAGTTTTAGCCACAGTTCTCAATTTTGTTTTTCTCTCCAACTCTTTTATGAAACTATTTCATTTCTTATCTGGATGTAATGTCTTGTGGGTTTTGTAGTATATCACTATACCCCTCCTCTTGCTAAACAGAAATAAACAATTATAAACTAATAGAAAATAGAAAATATTACAATTCAAAGGACATAGAACAAACTATATGCAAAACTACATGCTGTATGCAAATCATGATATCTGACAGATATTTTAACAACTCTGCGACTTATATTGTCCCCAGAGTGAATTTGTCAGCCTAACACAACAGATTTGACTAAGAAACCAATGCTATAGAGGCTAGGATTGCTTTTATTGTAACAGCTACAGTAACAGAATCTTGCAAGTCTGAAAGTATTTTGTCCTCTCTCACCTTATCTTTATCTAAACTAGGGACATGCTTGTTTGAGAGGGTTTCTCAAGTTATTTTCTTGGCCCAAGTTCAAATCCTACTTTAACCATTTTCTTGGTAGTGGGTTTTCCTTTTGTCCATTCCCTATGCCTTTTTATTGAATAGCAATAGCACTTATCTGTATCACTAAGACTTATATACTGCTCCATAGTGCTTTAACGCACTCTGAGTGGTTTACAAATGTCAGCATATTGCCCCCAACAATCTGGGTCCTAATTTGTCAACCTGGGAAGGATGGAAGGCTGAGTCAACTTTGAACAAGTCAGGATCGAACTCCTGGCTGTGGGCAGAATTAGCCTGCAATATTGCATTCTGATCACTGTACCACCATGGCTCTTACTAAAGTTCACCCAGACCTTCTAGCTTTTGCTCTATTGAGCTATTTCTCTCTGTGACCCCACCATTCTGTAACACAGAGGGCTCAGCATTCTAAGATGTAGCAGTTGTCCTCAACAAACAATACAGTATAACAGATTACAAACTCACTGAATTCACTTGACATAGCACTTTCCTCAATAATTTGACATTTCTAATCAAAACAATCCATCTTTGGAGTTAAGTAATTCAAAGGAAGAATAAAAAATGCCAAAGGATAAAATGGTCAACATTCTTATATATTGGCTGAGTTTTTCACCAGCCAGTTTATCAGCAACCTAAAACCAGTTTCTTGTATCTGTTAATCACATGTGTGATTTCAGCATAATGTTTTATTTGGCTCTTTGGCCATTTGCGTTTCTTCCAGGAATCTGTCATAATCCTGATGACTTGGCTATCTGCTTCAAGGCATTTGACTATGTGACTAAGATAAAAAGATCAACAGTACACTGACTACTGAAAGCCTTATGTTTTTTTCTCCTTTTGGATTCAAAGAAGAGATATTAATTATTTGCACAATTTAAATTGCAGCTTGATAAAAATGAGTCTTTTATCTGACATTCATTGTTTTCTTTTCTGGAAAGGTTCCTTTCCATTGTAAATATCGTTTGGACTCTCAAGTTGCTTTCCCACATCTTGCTAGGCAAACTTTGTTGGTTTTAGGATTTGGGATTAATGTATTAAAGAAACATAGCCAACTGGGGAGGATTCAATAAATTATGGTTAAACAATAGTTTAATGTGATATGTGGATTCAAACTTATTTTTAGGTCTGTTTTAATATCTTCATTGTCCTGCAATTCTTAAACATTCCCTAATACATATGAAAGGTGGAGAAGAAAAGCACACATACTTTGTATCTTGGAAGATTTCTAACAAGAGATACTTTGTTTCTGTATCCTCCTGTGAATTTCCAGTATAAAGGTCCACAATTGAACGCTCAAAGTATGATGCAACCTTTGACAATGCACGTAGTTCCACCAAATATAGGAAATATAAATTTTTTAGTCGTCTTGGTCCTTCACTTTTTGTTTCACTAGAGTCAAAACGATGGACAAATTCTTTGACATTAGGTCCCCAACGAGGTCTTCCCCACGTTTCTGAACAAAGAAAAACAATACTTTAAAGTAAATATTGAAATTACTTTTATGGGAATAGTGGAAAAATTAACTTCCCACAATAATAAAAAGAGAAGGGGCAATTTACCTTCAAGTAAATAGTTTGCAGAAAGATGTAAGTTGATACTTGCATGAAGTCCTGAAATAAGTTTATAGAATACACGTTTTTCAAGACAAAGCCCTAAATGAGATAAAAATATTGTTAAAACTAAATTAGAAACCAATTCAATAACCCAGTTAGAAAGTATTTTGTTATATAAGTAGTCCTCAATTTACAACAGTTCATTTAGTGACTGTTCAAAGTTGCAACAGTACTGAAAAATGTGACTTGTGACCATTTTTCACAGTTATGACCTTTATAGCATCCCCATGATCA
>JAEANM010011671.1:0-15163 GCA_017656035.1 Myanophis thanlyinensis | reverse complement strand
GGTCTGTATTGCCTGTGGGAAGTAGCTCCTCCTTAGTCTCTCTGTGTTGGCTTTCAGGGAGTGGAGGTGCTTTCCTGACTACATCATGGTGAACGGTCTGTTGTTGGGGTGGCTGGGTTCCTTCATTACTTTCCTGACTATAGTTTGGCATCATCTGTTGTAGATGGAGTGCAGTTCAGAGAGCTTGGTATGGATGATGTGCTCTGCAATGCGCACTACCCTCTGTAGATCTTGCCTGTCCTGCATGGTGCTGTTCCCGAAACATGTGGTGATGTTGCCCAACAGGATGCTTTCTACTATACAGGAGTAAAAGTTTCGGAGCACTGCTGTGGGCAGTCTGAAGTCTTTCACTCATCTGAGGTGGTATAGGCATTGTTGGGCCTTTCTCACCATGGTGTTGATGTGTCAGGTCCATGTTAGGTTTTGCGAGATGTGGACGCCTAGGTATTTGAAGAAGCCCACTCTCTCAACTGGGCTATTGTTGATGATGAGGGTTGGTATGTTCTTTTCCCCTTCACACTCAACCCGAAGGTGGATGAACAGCTAGATAAATTAATTAAACAGGGGATACTAGAGCCAGTAGACCACGCCATATGGAAAACTCCAATAGTGACCCCTATTAAACTGGATGGCTCAGTCAGAATATGTGCTGACTACAAATGTACAATAAACAAAGCCATGCAGCACCATGCCTACCCAATCCCCATCATCCAGCAGCTTTTACATTCCCTCGGCCAAAGGAAAATATTTGCCAAGCTTCACCTGGCTCAGCCATACCAGCAGTTTCCTGTGGACAGCAAAACGGCAGAGGCGCAAATGATAGTCACCCATCAAGGTGCCTTTAAATGTAAACAGTTACAATTTGGGGTCAGTTTGGCACCAGGACTGTTCCAGTCATTAATGTAACACATTTTACAGGGAATCCCCGGAGTCATCCCCTACTTCGGTGACATGCTGATCATGACCAAAGACTGGGAGGAACTCATCACTAGACTGAGAGTGATTTTACAGAAGTTCAAAGAAGCTGGATTAAAAGTGAAGCAAGATAAATGCCACATAGCCATCCCAGAAGTTGAATTCCTAGGCTACCTCATAGATGCCAAGGGCATACACCCCATGAATGACAAAATCAAGGCAATACAGGAAGCACCCACACCCACCAATAAAACAGAACTGAAAGCATTTTTAGGACTGCTAAATTTCTACAGCATGTTCCTAAAACACAAGCCACCATAGCCAAACCCCTACACAAACCGCTGGAGAAGAAAACCATGTGGACTTAGGGAAAACAGGAAGATGCCACATTCACAGGAGTGAAAAGACTGATTTCCTCTAACAGCCTGCTCATCCAATACAATGAGCAACCCCCAATCATGCTTACATGTGACATATCTCTGTTTGAAGTGGGGGCAGTCCTGAGCCATGAATTCCCAAATGGCAGGGAAGCCCCAACTGCCTTTTTCTCCTGTACCATGTTGCTGGCAGAAAGGAACTACAGCCAGCTGGACAAGGAAGCACTGGCAGCCATAGCAGGAATCAAAAGATTCCACAAATACCTCTATGGCAGGAAGTTCCAACTAGTAATGGACCACAAGCACTTACTAGGAATCATTGCAGGCAACTGGCAACCCCCCCCCAAGTCCTCTCACCATGCATGACAAGGTGGATGTAGTTCTTAGCCTCCTACACCTATGAACTAGTCTACAAACCAGGGACAACCATTACTCATGCTGATGCTTTAAGCGGATGCCTGCTAAAAGCATGGGTTGAAGATCCAACCCCAGCTTCACAAGTCCTCATGGTCAAAAATCTACCAGAAAACCCACTGACAGCAGCAGACATAGCTAGAGAGACCAGAGCCGATAAGATGCTATCAGCAATCCATAGATGGGTCTGTCAAGGCTGGCCGGAGAAAACTCCTAGTGCAGAATTCAAAAAATTTGTGGCCCGACAGCATGAGATCTCGACCCAATGAGGCTGCCTTCTATGGGGAAACAGAGTGATCATCCCCAAATGCCTACAGCAACATATTCAAAAAGCCCTCCACGAAGGCCACACCAGAATTGTCCACATGAAGGCCCTGGCACGGAGCTATGTATGGTGGCCAGAGATTGATGAAGACATTGAACAATGGATCAAACTTTGCCAGCCATGCCAAGCATCCTGCCCTGCCCCACCAACAGCCCACCCCACACAATAGGACAACCCCAAGAGGCCATGGTTGAGGCTCCACATAGATTTTGCTGGACCCCTACAAGGCTACATGCTACTAATCATCATGGATGCCTATTAAAAATGGATAGACATCCAGAAGATGATGACAATGACAACAACAACAACAACAACAACTGAAGTAAACATCTAAAATGCTTATTCGCTATCCATGGCCTGTTGAAAATCAACCAATTAATCCTCATACAATACACCATACTGGCAACAGTCATAGACAGAAGCCCTGCAGAACTTTTAATGGGTCAGAAACTGAGGATTGGGCTCGATGGGCTGCACCCAGACCAACTTGACAACCACCCCAACAACTCAGAGCAAAGCCTGAGAACATTTCAGGAAGGGGACACAATCTTTGCAAGAAACTATGCTGGTGACCCCTCTGGCTCCCTGGCACCATCACAAGTACCATGGGTCCCTGGTTGTACATTCTCACCCTAGAGGATGGTAGAGAATGGCGAAGACACATAGATCAGCTCAGACACAGATTTGAACTGAGCGACATGGTGAAAGAAAGCCAACTGGGAAGCAAATGACAAAAAGCCATAAACAACCCTGGACAGGAGTCAACGGAGGCCACAGGAGACAGCAGGGAAGAAGAAGAAACACCAGTCATTCTACCTGGGGCCATCACCCAAAGACCGGAAGCCGCACCTGCTGCAGAGGCCCAAAAGCTGCAGGAAGAACGAAGACAGGAGGCTAATCCAGAGGAGACTACTCCCGACGAAAATGCAGCAAAAATAAGGCCAGACATGTGCAGATCGGAGAGAGACTGTAGGCGGCCTGCTTATCTAGACAAATATGCATGCCAAATCCATCACATGGATTGTTGGTGCCAGCCAGGTGGGGAGGGGTGTTGTGTCCATGCATGTGCAGAACTTCTGCATTACCTAATGCTTTCCCAGCGCGGGAAAACCATGTGATTTGATTGGCTGCAAGCTGACAGCTCTCTATAAAAGAGAGCTGCCTGCTTGCAGCCTCTTGTTAGTTGATCAGAGCCTTTAATAAAGCATTACTGGTTCATTGTTGATCTGCCTCTTCATTCCTACCCACCACATTACAAATATGATTGAGAAAAATATAGAGCAGATATTTAGCTGGTCTAAATGTTTTACCTGCCATTGTTTGCAATGCTAAGGAAATGTTACCCTTCTGTCTGCTTAGAGCCAGCAGGGTGTTGCATGAATCAGAGAAAACTGAGGTGAGAGTACTCTAATTGTCTTTTATTTTCTGTAAAGTTTTTTCACAGCTTTTGTAAGTCTAGAATCTCCTTAAGCCTCAAATGAAAAATTATATTGGGAAAATTCTCAATATTGATAAGCAGGAGGAGGAAAAAGATGATGGTGAAGATGATTAGTGGTACTCCTGTTGATTGTACCCAGATCATTCTTTGTATAAACATACGTTGAACTGGCTATAGCAGCGAGAGGCAGTTTCTGTTTTGCTAATTCTCCACTGATGGTTGGCTACATTAATTTTTGTCATACCAAAGAGAATGGTCAGTTGAATCCAAATGGGCTTCTCCAATGGACTGATAGAGCTTCATAGAGAGGGTAATTTTCAAAGCTTATTTTCTACATCATTGAATGCCGTGTTATTGCAAATGAATGTATTCCCTGGTTGGCGTGATGGAGAATACAGCTGTAAATGCTTTATGCTTCATTTGGATAAAGAGCCAAAGATATGCCATTACACAATACAAAGAGGATCTAAGAGCACACTTTATTAAAAATACTGGACCCCTGTTAATAAAATTCCACATGTGTGATGAAAAAGAATCTTGAGAAGATTAAATGCAGATTCATTTAACCTTGACCACAGATTATTTCCACTTTTCAACAATAAGGACTCTGCATATTTAATGCTCATTTGGCACTCTGTTTTAGCATGCAGGTAAAGATGGAGATTCTAACATGGCCCCCAGCCTAAATACGTCTCTTCGAAAAGAAATAGTTTTGGCTCTTGAATGCTACTCTGTATAATCTGCCCTGATCCCTTTGCTTTCTGTTTAATACTTTGTCTCCTTCGTATCTCCAGAGCCACAAGGCTAAACTGTCATCAGGTACTTTTGTGAGCTGCTCTTTCTTTATCCCTTTCACAGGACTGCAGTAAATTCACCGTTGTTGTTTTCTTTAATGTGTTCTGCGTAGCTCAGTTAGTCCCAAACTGAATACTATGAAACTGTGTCCCACTGTATAATGTGCGGAGTGTTTGTTTTCCTTCTGTATTTTGTATCTCAGGTGCAACGGGAGAAAAGAAAAACAAGGGCATAAACACACACAAAAAAGAAATATGTATGTTTGAAAGGGGAAGTATTTTCTTCCTAGTCAAGGTGAATACAATTAAAAATGATAAAATGTTTTGGAATGAATCTCAACTGAGAGAATTTCAGGGATTGGTATGGGACTGATGCTGTGCTGGAGTTTCAGATTGAATAGAGGAATTACTCCCCTATTGCATATAGATTAGAGGAAAGATTTCCCTTTGCTTTTGTTGTTTTTCAGTACAGCAAGACTTTATTTTATCTTTTTTTCTCTAGGGCAACTCAGTGAAGAGAACTCTCCATTCACTTGCTTAGGAAACAATGGATGAATGGCAGGATATGACTTGGGGATCGAGTGAAGCCTGGGGGTGAAAGAAGCTGCAATTAGAAAAATCAGTACATCTGCTGAAAGTTTGCCAGGGTCTGCACTGGGGGGGGGAGGATTCTGGGACAATATCTACATGTTGTCAGGGAGGAATTAATGCAGCATAAACTTTCATGTCTCTCTGTGTAAATGGCAATTATCACTGGAATCAAGGTACAATAACTAAGGGAAAAGAGATGGATTATATAACATGAATGCAGAATCAGTGTCATACAGCCATTCCTCATGAGGTTGCTACCTCTTCGAGTCAGAGATGTAAGTATAAAATGGGTATAAACTCAGAAAAAAAAGGAGAGGGAAAATTAAACACCATATTTATTGAATATTCTACTATTGGTTAGTAGAATTAGACTGGAATAAGGGAGTCTGTTTATGCATATTTATTTAGAGTGTTTAAGCAGCATACAAAAAGCAATGCAAGTTACTATTATCAGGCTATTAAAAATCATGATATATAAAACCACTGCCTGTAATTTGGTCTCTGTTTTTTAAATAGCAGCAGAGCTCAGTCTCTCCAGTTCAATCTTTGCAGCAGTCCATTGACAACCTGCAGATAATCAGATTTACTACAAACTGAAAAAAGAACGTGTAAGTGAAACTTGAAACTTGATGCTTATGTTTGGGATGCCTGGCTGAAAAGGTGGTTAAGTATTGCTTTTTTGTAATTGAAAAATCTTCAGGCAAGGATATAAATTATATCAATCTATCTGGAAGTATTTCTCACGTGAATAGGATTATGCTGCAATAATAGAAAAAAGATTAAATTGAAGGGGATATATAGGATGCTTAAAAACAATGTACAAAGAAGGTATGCTGATAAAGTCTTCCTTTAGCAACATAATCCCAACAAAGGAATGACTAAGGGAATATATTTTATAGGGTGATGGCCAAAACTAAGGGCATAGCTGCATATGTGCAAAACTTTGGCTAGAAAATGCTTAGTGCACAACTGTTTTTAGAGACATATCAACCCAAGGAAGCCTTCATCTCATTCCACATACTCAACCCTACTAACTTCTAATGAACTAATGTGAAAATGGTTTTTCCCATTGTCTCCCAATTCAAACATTGATATCTGTTCAGTGTGCAGCTCTTTGATAATGCCTGCAGAAAGGGATGGCCTAATCAGCTACTATGAATTGCTTCATTTGCTGTAGACACATCTCCCATTACTGGTAACTTCCTCCATAGACAGCAAGAGTAATCAACATGTCTTGGGAAGAGCACAGCCAGAATTGGCTGTTGCTATGGATTTGGATTTGCAATCTAAAAGAAGGGGAGAAGAAGTAGTATGCTGCATTTTCCCCCCCAAAGGAGTTTGTATGTTTCTGTGTTCAGGCAATGCAATGCATATAGACTCCCAAATGAGTCTTTGTTCTCCATCTGGTTTATAAAACATGTAGCTTTAAAAAAGACTCATATATTGGAAGGATTCTATTTCATTTTATGCATCCAGCCTCTCTCTTTCCCTCTTCTGATATTTAGACACACACACACACACACACAAAACAAATATCATTTTGGTGGGAAAGTGACTAAAGAAATAATGTGGAGGTTGATGATGTCT
Source organism: Myanophis thanlyinensis (assembly GCA_017656035.1). Classification (NCBI taxonomy): domain Eukaryota; kingdom Metazoa; phylum Chordata; class Lepidosauria; order Squamata; family Homalopsidae; genus Myanophis; species Myanophis thanlyinensis. Next base: position 8,722 of record JAEANM010011671.1, on the reverse strand, counting down.
TAACCTTCCTCTCCTAATTAATACTAATGCTAATGCTAATATATGCTGCTGTAAGAAGCCCTCTGAGTTACGAGCTATAACTATAAAATCTGAGGCTTTCCTCAAATATTTTTCTCTCTAAATCCTTTAAAACAACCACCATCTGTAAATCTTTCTTCCTTCCCCCCTTTGAAAGATAAGATTTTCTTTTCTAAGAAAAATCTGACAGACAGCCCATGTGGTAGAACAGTGCCGGTGGAAGCTAGAGGACTGTATCTGTTGGCTGTACCCATGGGAGATGGGAATGGGAAAGTATGAAGTCATATTCACAGATCGTCCATGTAGTGCCACTAGAAGAGTTTCAGCAGCTTGCATGGGGAATCTAAGTGGGAAGAGTAGAAGTAATTTTACTATCAGCTCCATTCTCTGTGACTTTCTATCAATCCTACTCATCATAGATGCCACCTGCAGCTCCTATTCACTGCAATACCTGGTACATTGGGTTGGCTGAGTTGTTCAGGTGCTGCAGGTATGCAGTGCAATGGATAGGAACAGGAGAGAGCATGGAGTAGTTTATAGATCTAAAATTACTTTTGTTGTAATCTGCTCCACCACTACATGGTGCTTATTCTTTCTACCTGGTAGGTAGGAATGGGAATACCAGCGGGCAAAGAAATGACTCCAAGTAGCCTGTCAGGTGTAAGGAACCAAGAACAATGTGAGGATTACTTTAGAGTAGTTTCTTTATTGTTGCTATAGATAGGAATCTTGTTAGATCAAAGTATATAGATTTGCATAACTAACTATTAGATTTACTTTGTGGAAAAGAGTCCTGGCTCTCTTCCTATATACCAGATTTCCCACTGAACCACCTCTTTGTTCCTTGGGAAAGGCCCCCTTCCTCTGGTATTATATTCTACTACATAGTCCCTGCATTAACTCACCCCCAGAAAACTGTTAGGACAATTAGGATGCCTAGTAGGGACCGGTTGTGGAGACAGCAAATTATGCTGGACCACATTTGTGCCACCTTACAAACTTTTAGAACAACATGTTAAACCAGCTGCTGGGATGCATGATTAAATGTGCCAGCTTCTAACCTGTATAGGTTTTACTTGCCTAGCCCTGTTAAATAAACATACATTTGCTAAATAACTCACCCCCTCCCCGCACACAGGATGAAGGATGAAAACAATTTAAGAGAAAACTCTTCAGATATCCCAGCCTCAGATTGACCAGTTTTCATATATTTTAAATATGCTGCTGCAATGACTGATTTACAATTAAAATATCATTTAATTTGAAACTTCAAGCAACATGATCTTCATGATTAATTTCCGGTTAATCTGTTATGCATTTATTTACAGAACATTTATGGGGAATTTTGATGAACGACTGTGATTCTGTTAGTGTTTTGGTTTAAGCAGCACTTAGGGAACAGTGCTAAATAAGTCCAGATGATTTTAACTGATATGATTATATAGATCATATATAAAAACATAGGATTGATAATCCAGTCAAAGCAAAACCTTGATTTCAGTATGAAAGAATAAATACATATTTAATTTCAACACACATTGCAACACTCAATTTGCTTTATAGGGACATTAAAAACTGTTGCTAAGATCTACGCTACATTTGTCAGTTTTTAAAAAAACCCTCTGCATCCTTAGAACTTACATCTTTCTCTCTTTCTGGGCTTTGCCATTTTAATACATAAATCTATGTAAAGCTAAGGAATCAGATGCTAAGGAATCACATTATGGGCTGAAACAATTGGTCCTTGTTTGAATGCTTGTTATTATTATTAATTTTCCCCAACCTAACCAAATAATAAAGGTTTTCTCTTATATATTCAGACCCAACTGAGAAGGGGTTTCATGAGCAATCTTAGGAATCTTTTCTATTTATGGAATAGCATTCCAGTTGAGCGTGACTAAAATATATTTACTTTTGAAAAACATTTAAGGTGGAGGATAATATTCATTATTAAATAAAATTTTCCATCCACCCCATATGAGATATTCTCATATTATGATTCAAATACTTGTTGCTCTGTCACCAACCTGGCTGGCTTTAAAAAGCATTGGACCTATTCAGTGGAAATAAATGGCTATTAACCATGAAACAGGGGTATCAAATTCAAGGCCCAGGGGCCAGATCCAGCCCAGGGGTGCTTAGATCAGGCCTGTGGGGCCATCTTGGAAACAGAGGAGGACTGGCTCAGGGTGCCTCTGCCAACAACAACAGAGAATGTGAGGACTGCAGGTGGCCTTCCTGAGCTCTGTTTTCACTGGCAGAGGGTTGCAGGAGGCTATTTCAGCTGAAAACTGAGCTTGCAAGCTTGCACAGCCTTCCCAAGTCCATTTTCACTGGAAGAAGGTTGCAGGAGGCAGTTGCAGGTAAAAATGGAGCTTTTGAGCTCTGGTAAACAGCTGTTCCTACTTCTTTTATTTGACTTTGTATACTCCACAAATTACTTCCATAAGCTGTCAAATATGACCACTAACAACCAGTATTGATGTTCCTTTGTAACACTTTCTAGTCTTGCATATTTCGGCAACTGGGATGGAATTGATAAAAGTTCTGCTATTTTCCACTTCTAGCCCATATGAGAAACCAATAAACCCGTCTCCAACTATAGCTGAACTGATAGGTCAGTAGTGTAAAGGGCCCAGGAAAACATAGGAGAGAACCTTCTCAATGCACTGTGTAAACTCCTTCTGTTTCACTCAACTGACCCTCTTCTACTCCCATCAACCTGTCAGCCGAGTTATATTTGCATTCAAAAATTCAAAAAGGTCCTGAATGACAGGTTATTGGTTCAGAAAACCTCAACACCAATGATCTGTCACACTGTCAACTTGAAAGCTGGGTTGAAACATGAAGCTGGGAGATTTATTAATCTGAGCCATGAATTTGTTCCAGAATAAAACTGTAAGGACCAAAACTGGAATTACAGAGGCAGATTTGGGATTTAAAGATGTTAAGATACTTTTTTGCATACTTAGCAATAGCAATAGTACTTAGATTTATATACTGCTTTATAGCCCTCTCTAAGTTACAGAGTCAGCATATTGCCCTCAGCAATTTGGGTCTTCATTTTACCCACTTCAGAAGGATGGGAGGCTGAGTCAACCTTGAACCTGGTGGGATTTGAACTGCCAAACTGCAGGCTTAGAGGCCATTATTTCTATTTATCATTTTATACTGTTTACACTTTTTCCCCTTTCTTTTTCACTTAGAACAAATGTAAATGTGTGGGAGCAGGGGACAAATTGTAGAATCTGGAACATTCAGGAAAGTGGAACAATGTTTTTATATAATAAATGGCAAAAATCCTGATATATAATCTATCTACAGATATTATTATTACACAGCCCTACAAAAATTTAGGAGCGAGGATGACTTATACGGCGCAATTAAACAATATAATTTAAATAGAATTTTAGATGAAATTCCTAACATGTTGATCTTGATATTATGCCTGTTGCTAAATGAAGATAATTCATTATAATTGGAGACAGGCAAAGGTTTTTAAGCAAACTGGAGATACTGTATATTAAGGAGGAATCGTTTTTTTTTCCTGATATCCACATTCAGTTTTTTATCCTGTGTTGGTCTCTCAATCAAACATACGGTACTTTAAAGAGATAAAAACTAATAAAAATTGTGAATAGCATAATATAGAAGCCTACCATGAGTAATAAATTAATGCTTCTCTCATGCCACCTCCAACTATATATCACAATTCAAGCTTGTTGGTATTTTGTTTGAACTCTCCTGGAATAAAAAAGACAACCATATTGCAAGTTAAAAACATCACATGTATTTCATGTTAGAGTAAGCTATGCTACTATGTTATGCATATTTAGCTTTGCTACAAAAATACAAATGAAAGCAAAAAAGAATAGGTTTGGTGATTTATATTGAAGACCCATTTCTTCACAATCAACAATTCAAGCCTATCAGAATGAAATAGGCAACTATATGAAATAGGCAACTCATTTTTTAAAATACTGGTATGTGGTACCCAGTTGGTGTTTTTTAATCATTCAATTAATAATTTGTCCTTTTTTTCTTCCCCAATATATATTATGTTAATTTAAGATAAACCCCATTGTTCCAAGATCAAATCCTTGATTTTTAATGTGATAGCACATCTCTTGACATCTCTGTCAAAATAAAACTATTTGGCAATCCCACCTTCCAATATCAAAATGTTCACCATTATAAGCAAGATGTAGAAAAACTTATTAAGCAGGAGCACTGCCAAGATGCATCATGAGGCTGTAAATTAAATGTGAGCCAACAATATGATGCCAATATAAAGGCCAAATATTATTTTGAGATAGATCAGCAGCAGCTTTGTGTTTTCATAGTGATATTCCATTGTAGAGCATGATTTAGTCTAGTGACATGAAGGAAACCAATAAAACTAAATCAGTGAAACGAACAAAACAAGTAATTTATTGCTAAAAATAAATGTGGGAAAAAGCATTTTAAACATTAAGACTAGTCTCATCTAAGTTGCTTTTCCTTTCGTTAAAATTTCTCCCAGCCATGAATCATCAAAATACCAGAATGTTTGGATTAAAACTTGATCTCCAAGCGATTACTTGATTGCAATACTTATTTATTCCTAGTCCCATTCATTTCTAGGCAAGACAAAAAGATTTGTTCAGTCAAAGTTGTTAGGTCAATCAGAGGAGACAATATATACTCCTGATGACAAAGATGAATTGTAAGGTGGCTTCATCTACTCCAGTGTGGAAATCCACTTAGATTAATTGTGGCTTGCCAGAAATCACATTGATCCTTTCACTCCAAAATTTCAAATTCTTTTTATACTGATCTAATGACCAAAATGTAGTGATACTATCTGACCTGTAATCCTCACAATTGTATACAATAAATCAAATAATAGCCAATAATTCTGATGTCAAATTCTGCTTTCCTGGGAACCAGCAGACTCAAATCTTGCATGCTTTGCTCATAAGATTCAAAAGACATTTAATTGCCCATTGTGGAAATGAAATGTTAGTCCAGATGGACCTTTCCTGAGTTAGGCTGGATATTAATATATCCTTAATTGCAGAATTTCAGAGCCAAAGAGATGTGGCTTGCTTTGTACTTGGATTGAAGAGATAGAAAGAAAAAAATTGTCAGTAACCTAATTTAAATGAAGAAATGTTTATTTGAATGGCATTTTTTTTAATTGGCAGGTTATATTTCTATTTATAATTTCTTAGCTCTGAAGAAACATAATTCCAAGCTGCTCAAATAAATTTTTCCCTTGAAATCTGCATTATAGTGTGATTTCAGGGAGAGAAATTGAAAAGCATTAATATTAAACCTAGGGCAATTCAATATATTATTTTCAATATGAGGAAAGGCTTTTGATCTGGGTTTATTGCACCTGTAAGTGGACAAAAACTGCAATTTTAACCTGTGCTATATATAATTTCTTTTTAAAATTATACAATATTTAAACAATCTTTTTTAAAAGAAGAAATATTCACTAAGATTCTTTATAGAATGACAGATGTGAGGGATCTTGGGCAAGAAACTGTAGCAAAAGGTCAATATCCTTTGGGGCTCTTGTGACAGGTTGTTGAACAAAAGAATGCTGAAAGAGGACAGCCATTCTGCTCTGTTGCCACTGGTGAGGGCTAGAATGATATTAAAAACAAAAAACCTCTCATAGAGTTTATAGTTCTTAAGCTAGAATAGCATCAATGAAGTATTAGCTGCAAGGTCTATAATACAGTTAAGAGGGTACATGCAGATGGAAGCATGCTAACCTGCTGAAGGATGGCTTTATTTATTGATTTGACTTGATTTGTATATCACCCATTCCAGACAGTTGGGAAACGCTCTTCTGGAAGTTGTGTTCATCATTCTCCTGCCTTAAAGTCATTCTTCATTTCAAAAACATTATCTACCCAAACTGTGTTGGGGCAGCAGCATATTCTGGCTCCATGCACACTTATTCAGTTGAATAATTGAAAGATGAAGGATGCAAAGCTGTGACCTTGCACAGAGATAGTGTCAGCTATCAGTCAGTTTAAAAAAAAAGAGGAATGGGGTAAGAAAAGTTCTATGAAATTTGTACCTCAAAAATGCAGCCACTTGCCTAACAAGAGAAATCAGGGTCCGTCATTCTATTCTGATAGATGTCTTATATGGGCCCTGGAGGGAAGGATGCTACACTGGGAAAGATAATACTGGAGCAGTGTTACAAACAGATACTAAAAAAACAAACAAACCTTGGGTCTTTTCTCTCCCGGGTCCACTGATGTCTTAAATTCAAAGGGGAGAAACGTGGATTTTGGCAATCATGAGGACTTGTCCGAGAACCCAAATCTTCCTTTCTTATGTATAGCACGGGGTGTAATATTGTTTTTATTGTTTTTTTTTTGTTTATGTTTTGTTTGTTATTATCAATAAAAAAAAAATTAAAAAAAAAAATTCAAAGGGGAGATGCTGTTGTCCAGTCCTTCTAGAAGAGAAAACTGTAATATGACAACTGGTGTTTTAAAAAAAATTAATAGTGGATCCAAAGAAAATTTCCAGAATTTGAAGCATAAAAACTAAATGTCAAAATATTTAAATGAATAATTCATTTAATTCAGTGTTTTGTTTTCTGCATAGTAAAATATAAATATATTATTTCCTCTCCCCCTTCAAAAAAGAGGGAATCCATAGACAGTGTAAGAATCATAATATAAAATAATATAAAGCTGCATTTTTTGGAACCTAACACAATGCCAGTGTTGTGAACTAGTCTAGTTATTATAAAAACATACAAATAGAAATGTAGAACTAAGAACAAGGGAAAAGGGAATAAACAAATGGAAGAAAGGTATAACAGACTTTAAATAGACTTGGAAAAAATGTGAATATAGTTATGTTTCAGATGCTTTTTAAAAACTGAGAGGAAGTGAGTCATATGAATGTCTGGGAATAATGAATTTCAAAAGTGCTATAAAATGAAACATGGAATACATGGAACAACAGATGTCATGATTAATTACCTGTCTAACCTTATATCTGCCCTGCCATGGCTGATAAAAAGAAAAAGCTAAGAGCTAAACTTGTTTTCTAGTAGGTCATGTGAGACTACTAAAGAATACTAAGGCTAGACTGGAAAGTTAAAAAAAAATCTGGAACAAGGCAATGGTAAATGACTCCTGTATCATTTCCAAGAAATTCAATTCAAAGAAGAATTTACTGTATGATTTTTCAATCAGTATAACAAATTAGAACCTATCGTTAATGCAGAAAGTAAAGCTATCAATGAAATAAGACATTTTTAATTTAGGTGAGGTAAGAAAAGACCAACCAAAATAGCATTATATTAATCAAGTCTGGATTTTAAAAAAAAGGTCAATTGAGGTTTTGTGATTTTCATGTAATTAAGATACATTAATATGCACAATTAATTTGCAACATGATAAGAAAGTAGAAACTCACTTCCAAATGGCACCAAAATTTAATTGAGAATCTAACTTAAGGATGTTAAAAACCATCAAAGAAGAAATTAAGCCAGACAGTTAAAATTAAAACAGTTAAGTGAACTGAATAACTGAAAATTATTTCTATTTATTTAATTACAGTCCCACACCAATCAGAAAAGAGAATTAGGACAAATGCAGTGATTAAGATAAAATAAAATTACCTGAATATCCTGAAACAGTTATTCATGTGAAGGAGGCACCTGGTAGATTTTGAAAGCTATGAATTTTGCAACCTTCTTAGAGGTTTCTGAGAATTGATCACAGAAAAGAGCAATACTTTCATAATCACAGAAATATTAAAAGACTGAAAAATGTCTGAGTTTCAGTCATCACTGATATTTGACAAGCATGTTAATAGAATATGTGATGCACATTCAGCCTTTGTGTTGGAGCACAGGCAGGGGGCAACTTTCAGGTGGAAGATTACAGCATCTGCTGATTGTCAGCCTAAAGAGAAATGCCCCAATTCATGTCACATTAGAAGGAGAAGCATGTAGGTTATTAAAAAAATTATCAAAAGACAGTTGGTGTGTGAGTGTAGATATGTAGGTGTGTATGTATAAGCAAATCACTCCACAGAAACACTGGCTCTATCAATTTGACTACTTCTAGTCCAAATCCTCTTAAATTAAAAAATTACAATTTCAATTAAGGAAAATCATGAAGCAAAATTTCTATAAATAAGGAAGCTGGAGTGGTTGGTGATAAAATATAGGAATGTCCAGCGTAAGTAGGCAAAAAAAAAAGATTGTTTAACTAGAAGAACCATAACTAACAGAAGGGAAAGCCATTTCAGTAGATTGCAAAGGAGAGAAGGAAGAGGAATTTGAACTAAAAATACATTTCAAGAATTGCTCAAGCATATCTCACTTTAAGAATTCAGATAAAAAATAAAGAGGAGAAGGAGGAAGATCCAAGAGCTTATTGGAGTCAACCATTGAACACATGTGATGGAATGTGCACCTGTATCATCAGATGAAAGATGAAGTGGACGGGACTGTTGTGGTTCAATTTGGGATCCCCACAAGCTCTGTCATTAATTTTGGGGCTGCAAAATGTGGTATCATAGCAAAAGTATTAAAAAGGGAAAAATCATTATGAAAAACAAATGTAGTCTCTACTGTAACACAGAAGATGATCCTGGATTTGAAATAATTCTGGATTCTGATTTCCCCAGAAATCAAGAATTTCTCAAGCAGAGCCTCTTTCTACTTGTACAGTAT
>JAEANM010011670.1:0-15163 GCA_017656035.1 Myanophis thanlyinensis | reverse complement strand
GCTCTTACTGAAATAAATTTCCAAATATTTTGCTTTCATGGCTCTCTGAGTCAAAAAGGTTCCCGACCCCTGGTATATGGGAATGAATTTGGGAGGCAAGGCAAATAGATGCTGCCTAAGGCAGTAGCCTCCAATCTTTTGGGCACCAGGGACCAGTTCCGTGGAGAGGTTTTTCCGTGGACCAGAGGGGATGTGGTTTTGTGTGCTGCCTACATCTTGCAAACGGGCCTTTGCTTGTTTGCACAGCCCGGTTTCTGCTGCAGCCTATTGCTAGTCCATGGTTGGGGACCCCTGACCCAAGAATCGGTCAGCTAAAATAGAGCAAAGCCTACAACTGCCTAATGAGTGATGCAAGAGACCCAGAAGGGACCCTCTCCATGTTCTTCAATTGTAAAAGTTGGGGAATTGTAATTTCAGACTTGAAAATTATGTAGCTTGACAAAAAAATGGAGTTAGCTCATTTGATCACATTTCCTGTCTGACCTACCCAGTAAGGCTGACACATTCATCACCATTGTAATAGCTCCTGCCAATGAGATTAAAGTAGAACCCTGCAATTTTCTCATTTTTTCTTTCTGTACATGTATAGTAATTCACAGCGTCAGAAAATGCCCGTTTCAAGTTCCATGCCTTTGCCTGTTATCCATGAGGTTTAGCATAATTTTTAGCATCAAAGCTCCTGCTTGGTATTTATTACCTTTATATCTACTTCAGCTTCATCTTTAACAGCTCTTTCAGTGGTAGTGTCAACATCCCCAAAGATGAGAGTCCCGTTCCGGCCTATTTTGACTTGTTTTTTGTAAGTATAGTAGAATTCCACACACTGAGCCACACTCTTGGTTTTTATCTGCAATATTGTGGGATGGAGAAACAAAGGAAGATACAAGGAAAAGAGTCAGAGAATTCCAAATGATCACAAGGCTTGATACCAGCAAAAAAAATTTTAACTGGAAGTATCTCAGATGCGAAAAAGGGGCATTGGCAGAAATAGAATCTAAACATGAGTATAAAAAACAACTTGAAACAAGACTAGAAAACTGGAAATTCAATGTGTTTCAATGAAATTCTTGAAAACAGAAATTGTTGGAAAATCAGACCGCAGAAAAATATGGCAGCAGCTTAAGAATACAGTTAGTCCTCGACTTACAACCGTTCATTTAGTGACTATTAGAAGTTACATTACTGAAAAAAGTGACTTATGACCGTTTTCCACACTTATAAACATAACAGCATCCCTCATGGACATGTGACCAAAATTCAGATGCTTGGCATCTTATTTATGACGGTTGCCATGCCCTGTTTTTGTCACATGATCCCCTTTTTTGTGACTTTCTGACAAGCAAAGTCAATGGGGAAGCCAGATTCACTTAACGATCGTATTGCTAATTTAACATAAGCAGTGATTCACTTAACATCTGTGGTAAGAAAGGTCGTAAAATGGGGGGAAACTCACTTAACAAATGTCTCACTTAGTAACAGAAATTGTGGGCTCAAGTGAGTCGTAAGTCAATGACTACCTATAGAACATTAAAAAGGAAATACCAGAAATGTGTTTTACAGTCCAAAACCCAGCATTGTACACAAAATGTCATCAAAATTAAAACAGACATGACCAGTTTGGATTGTTCTAAAACAAAACAGGTGATCATTCACTTAATTCCGCAATGGGATGTGTGGACTGAGATCACTAACATCCATAGACTATAAACTGTATTATGATGGTTGAAAAATTTTCAGTTGATTGGTCCTGGGATAGTCCTGAGTATAACCTAAAACCATCATAGGACCAAGTGGAAGTTACAACCAATCAAGGAATACAAATTTCAAATAATGTAATTCAGGGGTGTCAACCTCCGTTTCATTGAGGGCCACATTAGGGTTTTGTTTGTGGGCATGGCCAGCTCAACATCACTCATGTCGGGGGTACCTGTAGTAGCCCGAGCACTCTGCCAGAGAAAATGGGCTCCTGAGCTCCGTTTTAGGCTGCAACAGCCTCCTGCCACCCTCTGCCAGCGAAAATGGAGTTTGTGGCCCTCCTGAGCTCCATTTTCATTGGCAGAGGCACTACGGGCCAGTCCTTCGCTGTTTCCAGGGCTGCCCTATGGGCCAGATTTAAGCACCCTGTAGGCCAGATCCAGCCCCTGGACCTTGAGTTTAACACCCCTGATTTAATTTCTTAATAATAAACCTATTATTCTATATTGCTTCATATATATTCCTTTCTGAATTTCTCTGTTGCAATTTGATATCTCGTGTATAATTAGATGCTAATCTTATGACTCAAAAGTCTTTGACTAGGCTGGAATCCAATAGGAGAAAGCCAGCCAACATGATTACAGGAATTGGAATAATAATCTACTCTATTAGGGAATAACTGAGTTTGTTTACCAATCACACAGGTCAAATTTCAACACAAAAACCAATTATACTGCAGACAAATTCACTGGGTATATTCATGAGCTTCAAATCTCCTGGTTACTATCCAGACCCATTGTCCTGAAGGTTGACATACGCCAATGAGTAACAAATCTGAGGCTAAATATTGTGAAAATTGATCTCTCGGTTTCAAAGGCCACTTGTCAAATGAAAACTGAGGAATCATGGAGTTTCTACATATGAAATAAGAAAGACTCTGAAGTACAATTTTGTGAAAACTGCAGTGGGGTTTTGCAGACTGTGGTGGCTGCTGAATGCTTTGTTGGATCAAGAGAGCTTTGATTATGAAGACTTAAATTCTAAATAAAGAAATCTGATGCAACCACTGAAGCAATGATAGCTGTTCATCTCTGTTTTGGAATATATTAGGCAGATAAATTGAGGACATCCAAGAAATGGTTCCAGTTGCACATGGGTTTACATATGGGTTTTCAAAGTTTGGGTCAAAAAGCAAAAAAGGAACTAATTTTTTGGCCTATGCTTAGAGTTCCTTCACTCCTCCTTTCACATGAAGTAGCATATAAATCAAGTATTCTTCAACTAACTCTATCCTGCATTCTGAGAGGAAGAAACAATGGTTAACTGTTTTAGAACAACTCTGCTGGTTTGTTCACTCCTCTCATGAAAGGGCAAAAACAGATTATGTCAGGCCTCCAGTCTTTTCTGTTCTGTCTGAAATAAATCACTGAAATTATCAGCACTTCAGCATTACTGCCCACACAGTATTTTAATACCTAATCTTTAATATTATTTCCAGAATATTGATAATACCTCCAGAATATTAGACTCCAGAATAAAGGTAGTATTAAAGATTAGGTCCAATGGCCACACCATTGGATTTCCATACACCAGGGTGTCAAACTCAAGACCTGTGGGCTGGATGTGGCTCACAGGTGCTTAGATCTGGCCCACGGGGCCGGGCTGCCCTGGAAACAGCAAAGGATTGGCCCACAGTGTCTCTCCCAATTAAAATAAAGCTCAGGAGGGCTGTGCGCAGCCCTCTCAAACTCTTTTCTGCTAGCAGATGATTACAGGAGGCCATCGCAGCTGAAAATGGAGCCCATGAGGACTGCGGGAGGCACTCCTAAACTCCATTTTTGCTAACAGAGGATTGCAGAATGCTGTTGCAGCCGAAATGGAGCTCATGAGCCCGGTTTTGCTGGAAGAGTGCTTGGGTCACCACAGGCACCTCTGCCCCCCAAGTTCAACACAATCCTGCTGTGGCCCTCAATGAAATCAAGTTTGACACCCCTGCCATACGCATAACAGGAGGCTCCAGAGATTGGTCCCATTCTCTTCTCAAAATTGCACTGGAAGGTCTTCCAAGCAAGCTTTCAGCAATGTCACTTTTTGCTAGTGATTGGTCAAAACCCTGCAAAATTAATCAGCCAGAGATATGTCTATGTATCCTAAAGGTGCCAGTCAATTCTTTTGTCATGAGTTAGGGACCTGAGAAAAGACTCACAAGTTTCTGGACAAGGAAGAAGTCTTTCTTATAGATAGCAATTCCCTTATTGAAATGTTTCTTCTCAGTCACACTCCAACTGTCTGACCCTAGAAAAAGAAAAAGTAGAATGTAAATTCCATTCCATTACTTATTTTCCAACACAAGTTTTTTTCGTGTCAAGACAGATCTTCCATGAACATTTCAGCTATCCTACTTCAATTAATTCGAAGGTATTATTCTTGGATTAAATCAGAAGCCTTGCCAGATGTTTTTAATTAAGCCATTTCACTGGAATCTGATAATTCATTTTAAAGTGTATTTCTAAATACCCAAAATGCTGAAGTCTTACAAAGTGACAACATATAGAAACAAGGTTGGATTTTATACACCTAGTCCATGGGTGGGCAATTATGGCTCCTTCATGACTCGTGGACTTCAACTCCCAGAATTCCTGAGCCAGCATGGAGTCCACGAGTCATGAAGGAGCCATAATTGCCCACCCCTGACCTAGTCCAAAACACTTTGGATGGGTCGAGTTTTACAAATGAGGAAGTAAAAACCATAATACCCCAGAAAGAAGTCATTTGGCATTCCGCTATGCCATGTTACATAGAATTGTCCAAATGGTGAGCTCAACTCAAGGGAAATTTTAGTTTTGCTTTTCAACGTAAAGAAAGGAGCCAAGGAAAAACACATTTGGAATGAAATGGAGGGATATAAGTACTTCTCTTCACAATCATAACCTACCTTGAATCAAGACAAGTATCTGTTTAGGGCAATGGGTCCTTAGGTGAGCTTTTTTTACCAGTGGTGGAATTCAATTTTTTTTACTACTGGTTCTGTGGGCGTGGCTTGGGGTGTGTGGCTTGGGGGGGATCATATGACTGGGTGGGCAGTTTTTGTAAGCAGGGCAATAAAGATTAAGCTAGAAACAACACCAAAATGTTTCTTTCCTGCCTTCCTTACAGGATTAACCCTGTAAAGTGGGAAAAAACAAAAAGAGATTTCTTCTAAGAACTGGCTCTCCAAACTGCTTAGAAAATTTACTACTGGTTCTAGTGAACCTGCTAGAACCTGCTGAATTTCATCTCTGGTTTTACCCCTGAAGTTGTACTACACGAACAAAAGGCTTTGAAGTCATGTGGTTGGACAGCATCACACATACCAATGAGCATTTTCTTGCCTTGCCAAAAGTTTAGTGACCTCAGATAAGTGCTAAGTAAAGAGTGATGATTGGCACAAGGATTATGCACATCTCCCAACTATCTTCTTATGTAACACAGAGCAGATTAGCCAGTGCTATCATGGGAGGTGAGATAAGGAGGTTGGTATTTGGGGTAAATTTCAACACTGTATAATGGCATGCTCCTATATTTGTTGCAATGCAAGACTGTGCCAATCATCATCTCTAATTCACTGGCATTTAAATTAACTGTAGTCACATCTCATGGGTTCTGCCCTATATGTAATTCATATAAATAAATAATAGAATATTGCACAGTAAGCAAAAACAGAAGTTTTTGAAATATTATTTCTATGAATTAAGAGAGGTTTAGATTTGTTTCTATCGAATATTACAGCCTGTGACCTGATAAGACACATAATGTACATTCAGGTTAGTTGTTGTAGGAGTGATGTATTCTGTCCACAATACATGTTCTTCCCATGCTCTCACTTTACCTGTCAGAGAGAAAGTGAACCCAGCTTTTGCTCTTATTTAAATGAATTAAGGTTTTACAGAGATCAGAAGGATAGCTGACAAGGGATTTCTTTATCCTCAAAAGTCCTCAAAAGACATCCTCAGGTTGCCAAATTTTCAGACTAATTGGTTGAACTAATTTCCTATATTGCTAGTCTGTTTCCAGAATGATCCTGGCTACAGACAAACCTGGTGATTCTTTATGTTATATCAGATAAAGTGAGACGTATGCATATCACAGTGGGATCTCAAAAAAATTATTTGTTTTGTGTCCATTTTTTTTTCTTTAGCAGGGATAAAACCATCAGTGGGAATGGGGTTTTTTTCCCCTATGTGGTGAAAAAGGCTGAGATTAAGGAAGCAGCCAAAGCCACTAAACCTAATACTCTAAATCTTGCTGTCCTCTGGAAATGTTGGCTACAAGTTCCAGAATTCCTAGTCATGTGACTACGAATTCTGGAGTTGTAGCCCAATCTACTTCAGAGACAGTAGGTTGGAGACAACTTTTATCTACAAATTTATTTTCATTATACTTAAGATTCTTTAAACCAGGGTATAAAACTCAAGGCCCGGGGGCCAGATCCAGCCCACGGGGTGCTTAGATTTGGCCCACAGGGTCACCCTAGAAACAGCAAAGGACCGTCCCACAGTGCCTCTGTCAGCAAAACAGAGCTCGCACCCTTCCCCAGCTCTGTTTTCACTGGCAGAGGGTGGCAGGAGGCCATTGCAGCTGAAAATGGAGTCTGGAGCCCGTTTTCGCTGGCAGAGCACTCAGGCCACCAGACATCCGAGTGACACCAGTGATGTCAAGCTGGCCATGCCCACCCTGGCCATGCCCCCGATGTCAAACACAACCCTGATGCAGCCCTCAATTAAACTGAGTTTGACACCCATGCTTTAAACATAAAATTGCCATTCATCTTTTCCCAATTCCCTATGCTTGCAGACATGCATACTGGACCACAAAATGGTTTTCCAGCTTCAGTTCTAAAAGTAAACTGCCTTAAATTGGAGAATAACAGTATCCGAAGATGAAGAAATTATCTCCTGCATGTAAAACTGTTCCTCCTAATTTATCAGGGTGGTGATTCTAAAAGTTTCTTGTGCCTAAAATTGGGAAGGGGAAAAGAAACTACAGCTATTACTTATTGCAACATACCATTGTAGTGGTAATCTACTAGCGGGTGGCTCGGAGAATGCACCGATTTCTTCAGCAGCATTTTGGTCAAAGCAGCCTGAAGGGAAAACAAAACCAGTTTCAGATCAAATAATAAAACCTGAACAAGGTCGCTATTATTTGCTAAACATTTTTGACCATTGCTTCTTAATTGCTATATATATTTAGGGTTTAGGGCCCACCTGATTAAAAAGATTCAGAGTGAATACTGTTGGCTAATTTATCCTTGCAACTAGCATTTGAAATAAGTGGCAGAGCCCCAGCCTGTTTAACAGGAAAAAGGAATCACAGCACATTAAAGGCTAACAAACTATATCAGGGCTTTATTGGGCCAAAGTTCACGAAGCTGCTGCTTTACAAACTTGCATAAGTAACTGAAAGCCTTTGGGCCATGAATGGCTCCCATTCAAATTTTTATTCATAATCCTCCCTGATATAAACCATCAAGACATTTGAGCAATATATGATGGTTTATTGTGAGAGGAACAGAATAAGCCTCCTGGGCTTACATGTTTCCTTTCCTCTCTTCTACTGCTATTGCAATCCATTGTTGATTTACAGATGCTCCTCAACTTATAACCACTCATTCAGTGACTATTTAAAGTTACGACAGCACTGAAAAAAAGTTCTTATGATCAGTCATCACTTATGACCGTTGCAGCAACCTGATGATCATGCAATCAAAATGTGGGTACTTGGTTTATATTTACAACGGTTGTTGTATCCTACAGTCATGTGATTACAATTTGTGACTTTCCCAGTCATCTTCTGACAAGCAAAATCAACCGGGGAAGCCAGGTTCAATCAACAATTACGTATGTGAGTCACTTAACAAACTGAAGGGATTTGCTTATGAACTCTGGCAAAAAAGGGAGAAAAATTGGATACAACTCACTTAACAGTCATCTTGTTAGCAATAAAAAATTCTGGTTTCAATTGTGGTCATAAGTCGAGGATCACCTGTACTAAGTTTAAGATTATGTTTTTTTAAACAACCAGGTTTAAATCATGTTTTTTAAAAAACTAACCTTTTAATCCAGCAACAATGAAAATTACCTACAATAAAACTGCTCTAGCCGGTTAGAATAATGGGCTCAATTGTGGTTAAACTCAAGAACTGAATGAATTTATAGGTAATCTTTGGGTTACAATGGCAAATGGAACCAAAATTGCCATTGCTAAGTGACATGGTCAAAAAGCGCAACATCACAATTCATTGCTTAATGACAGCAGTTCTGGTGGTCCCGGTTGCCAATGTTACACGAGGATCATATAGTCATCGTGTGAAGATTTCATGTGACCTCCACTTCCAATTTCCTTGATTCTGCATGTGAGAAGCTGTCGGAAATTGGGATCACATGCAATGTTATAATTATCAACCAGACATCAAGCAACCTGGTTGCAATCAAATTACCAAGGGGGTGTTGCAACAACTGCAACTGCGAGGATTTGTGCCCCATATTCAGCATCGTTATAAGTCTAAACAGCTGCTAAATAAATGATCATTACCACCTCTAATCTTCTTGGTAACTTTTGGGGTGAAGTAAGGATTGCTAAATATAATGATGTCCCAAGAAAACTATGCCTTACAGTGACATCCAAATTCATTCCTATAATAAATCTTAGGTGCAGGATTTCATTTACTCCCTTTTGTTCCTCTTGAGGTTTAGTTTAATCCTGTATATAAAAAAGAATTAAATATCTATTCCTAAACTATGTACCTCATTTGATAATGGTGCCTGCTAACTTGTGCCTAATAACAAACAATTAAAAAAAGAAAAAACCAAGAACTCTGAAGAGGCCGTAAATCATCATTCTTTGCAGAGTCAGTTAACGCCCATGTTTAATCATGCCCAAGTAAACAGTATTTCACAGCAAGGACATAAATAAATGCCAAAATTATTCTAGGCCTTCCAGGAAATCAACAGAGTCAAACACAATGTAGCCACAGACATTCCCAACATCTGTTTTTGTCTCTGAGAATATTATCAAAAGCCATATATGCTATCTTGCTTATTTCTAGTTAAGCAGTTTGTACTATGCAGACAGAATTTATAATTCGGTTTCTCCAAGATGACACCAATCCCATGCCAGCATTAGACAGTCAAACCCTAGAAGCTAGCAGATAACCTGAATTTTGTCTATGCTGACCGAGTGCAGCTCTCCTCAGGGTTTCAAATGAGAGGCTTTCCAGTTCTATAATGGAGGTAGTTAATAGTGGACTGGGAACATTTTGAAAGTAAGGATCTGCTCTAGCATAGGATGGGTAAAATAGCTAAGCCACAACATCATTTATAGAGTCTCGGTGGTTAAGAGTGCAGTACTGCAGGCTACTTCTGCAGCCTGCCAGCTGCCTGCAATCTGGCAGTTCAAATCCCACCAGGCTCAAGGCTGACTCAGCCTTCCATCCTTCCGAAGTGAGTAAAATGAGGATCCAAACTGTTGGGGGCAATATGATGACTCTGTAAACCGCTTATAAGTGCTTTTGCTATTGCTATTATCCAGTTCTGCTTATACTATGAATCCAGTCACTGCAGTTAGTAAAACATAGTTTATGGCTTTGCATGTTAAAAAAAAATCAATTATCATTTATTTGGGAAAAAAGTGTCAAGCAAAGTGTAGCTTTGGTAATATCCCCTGCAGTATTAAATTAAAGCAACTTTCCCCAACCTGTTACGTGTGTTGGCTAGGAATACTAGAGAGTGTCAGGTTGGGAAGGCTGACCTATCAATAGCAAATGTCTATGGAGCTGAAGTCTTCAAACTGAAGAAGCTTCTTGGATGTGAAGCGAAATGTCTTCAAGGAAAAACAAAGTCCAGTTGCCTTTTGAAAAAGCACCTTTGGGACTACCAGTAGCAATGGTTATGATGGGCTATAGGCAAATGCATCATGAGCAACGAAAGGAAAATGGAAGAGGATACCAAGACGAGTTGTCAACAGCTCTTGATTTGACCCAGATGCAATTAAATGATAAAATGCATTATCATGATTGTATTAACAGGGTAGTAAAACCACTTATTAAAGTTTGCAACACCACTAGCTGGGCTATATAATACTGTTAAGCCTTGCTAGACATCAGAATTGTATATTTATCAGTAAACTTTCCTGTCCAATCAGAGGTTGCTAGAGTCTTACCACAATATTGCCTTTTGCTTCATGTAAGCAGTGAAATGCCAGCTCTTGATTGGTACCACCTCCAGGAAATATGCTTGAACATGCAGCTGTTACCAGGTTGTCCACTGTTATATTTAAAAGAAATTTCCACCATGTTATGAAATAGAAAGTTGAAATAAACAACATCCATTTAAGATGGAAACCAGTAACTATATGTACAATTTGGCTGATGCACACAGACAAGCTTCCCATCATTTTGTGATTAATGGTTCTCCCCACAACCCTTAACTGGGAACCTACTGTCCTCACAAGGGGTTGCATCCCAGTTTCTCCACCACTGGCCATGCTGGCTTGGGTTGATGGATACTAACGTTCCATAGATGACCAAAATGGTCAAGTTCCACCTTTGTCCTGCTTTTTACTATAATATTGTCATATCCATCCTATTCCGGGGCAGAGGAATACTTCCATTTTATAAGAAAAGTGTCATTTCATCCCTTACTGGATAAGCAGTGGAAATAAAAAAGAAAATATCCAATTAGCTTCAATTTTGCTTTAGAATGTGGGATCCAAGAGACAAGTACTACTTCTAAGATTTGCGAAGATGTGCATTATCTGGGACAGCCAAAGAGAAGAGGTCCCCAAAATACAAAGCATGGCCTTTTTGAGGCAGCCCCTTTTTAAGCAAGCCAATCACATTACGTTAAATTTAGTACTAATGTCATCCTTATGACCCAATACCTTTTCCATGGTTTAACTTAGCTAATATTTTACTTTTCTACTAACATTTTGGGACAGCATCTGAAACCACATGATTTTTTTTTTCATTTAACACTGCCCCTGTCTATCTAACTTTTACTAAAGCTTTTTAAAGAGAGGATAAAACTAAACACACTTTTATAAAGAAAAAAAGAGAAAAAGAAAGCAAAGAGAAAACAAAACGTGAAAGAAAAGAAGTTAAAGAAAAATAGAAAAGTGGCTTCCAATATTCTTCAAAATGACTACATTTTAACCTCTGTTTAAAGTTACATTATGATACCCTTTATTTCTAAAATCCTTACCATCTAATCATCAAAACCATAATCACAAGTTCACAATTTTTATACAAAAATAACCTAGAATCTTCTTTGTACTTTCAACATTAGAACAGATTTTGAGGAGGGAGGTGAGCTACAGGAAGAGAAGTTGTCAGTGGGAGACCCAATTGGTTTTAAAAAATCTGGTCAGATTGATGACTCTGTGCGCTTCTGATAAATTTAAACATTTTTTTTTAATGTGGGACAAAAAGACAATGAATAATAATAATTTCCAATTATTATAATTACTCTCAAGTTCCCCACTTTCACGATAATTTTCCATTTAGAGCTCCTTGCTCTGGTGCAAGCTTTACTGAATATAGGTAATCCTCAACTTGTAACAGTTCATTTAGTGACTATTCAAAGTTACAACATCACTGAAAAAGTCACTTATGACCAATTTTCACATTTACAACCTTTGTAGCATCCCCATAGTCATTCAGATGTTTGACAACTGATTCACATTTATGACAGTTGCAGTGTCCAGGAGTCATATGTCAGCCTTTTGCGAATTTCTGACAAGTAAAATCAATGGGGAAACTGGATTCACTTAACAACCATGTTATTAACTTAACTGCAATGATTCATTTAAGAAATGTGGCAAGAAAAGAAGAATGGAGCAAAGAAGAATGGAGCAAAACTCACTTAACAAATTTCTCACTTAACGACATAAATTTGGGACTCAATTGTGGTCGTAAGTTGAGGACTACCTCTGCAGTGAATCAAAGGCCATCAACCTGGTTGACTGTTAAGTGACTTTTAGAAGTTCTATCAACCTCCCCTCCTTTTTTTCATGGCCATTCAGATACACATTTTTTTTTACCATTCTCCTGGATTGCTGGATTATTTTCCAGTTCCTCCCATGGCTGCCACACCAACTGTTCCTTGGCCACATCAGAGGCTGCCAGAGATCGATCTCGAAGCAGTGGGATTTCTGCTTGAAACCGAGGGCCCACATTGATCCGCCTTGAACAATAAATGAACATCAACAAAGTGATACACCAAAGCACAGCCTGCTTATCTGAAACAAAGGACAGTTTCACGGATGACCATGATGTGAAATAGATATAATAACCTGTTCCCAGATCTACTTCAATCATTTCAACTGCCTCAAAATAAAAGATTCTTCTTTTATACTCTTAGCAGGCTAACATATGTTAATTAGGAGGTTTTAAAAATAGAAAAAAAAACTCAGAAGCTTTCAATAAAGAAAACAGCTGTAATCTGTTTACTTACATATAAGAAGAGCCAAATATGGCTAATTTCTTTGCATATGCTTTTATCATTCTATACAACTCATCTGC
Organism: Myanophis thanlyinensis; assembly: GCA_017656035.1. Classification (NCBI taxonomy): domain Eukaryota; kingdom Metazoa; phylum Chordata; class Lepidosauria; order Squamata; family Homalopsidae; genus Myanophis; species Myanophis thanlyinensis. The sequence continues at coordinate 2,910 of JAEANM010011670.1, read as the reverse complement.
TATGTGATAATTGCTAAATATGTTATTTAAATGCTAAGTGGTAATTATGGAAAAATCAAGGAACTAATCCAAGACAGGACTGCTTGTTAAATCTTCATATCAGACTTAACTTTAGCTCTAGTGCCTGAAGCTTAAATAATTGTTAAACAGTTCTATTTATTTAGTGGACTTTATTTAGCATCACCATAATCTATTTCAGAGTAAAAGCAAGAGGGCACCCACCCCCTTGCTAGAACAAGAGGAATAAGCAATACATATACATTTAAAAATATCCTCAACAGATATAAAAATAAAAGTACGTACATGTGTGCGTGTGTGTGTACTTATGATACAGACTTATATTCAAAATGCATTTGTAGCAGGACTGCAACCTGCCATCTATGAACAAGTGTAGCTAAATGATATCATAAATAAACATAATGCATGTTGAGTTCCTAGGCTATTTTGAAGAAAAAAATGATAAATCTATTAATCTGAAAACTGGCTTAGTTACAAATATTAGCAACATTATCCTGGAATTATTCAGGATGTGTTTTGCTTATAAAAGTCATTCTTTTAAGCCTTGAAAGGGTTTGGATTTCTCCTTCCAAGACTCTTAGAATGATCAGCTGTGGTGATCTACAGATACTGTTGTTGAACCAGAAGTAAGACTCCTAATCATAGACTCCTGCAACAAAGTGCAATTATGTCAAGATGACAACATGAACATATATTGCAACTTCAGAATGTATGTTGTGGGGTTTGTGTCATGACATCTTGTGTCACTCCCTATTGTCACCCTGTCCTGGATGCCTTTGTTCCTAATAAAGCCTTCATTCAATCTACATTCTTGCTCAATCACTTATCCATTTTTGTAGGAAATCAGGAGAGAGAAAATACTGGGCTCAGCCATTCCCTCTAGTTAAAGCCCCTTCCATCAAAGGTAAGATATTTTAACAGGTATATATGATTATATGCTTAATTAGAACAGCAAATAAAATGGCTTTTAAAAAAGAAAATCTGCAAGATAGCAATTCTTATCCACATATGTCTATGGAGATTCTCGGTCATCCAGGTCATGGTTGTCCCAAAGGTGCTTTTTCAAAAAGCAACTGGACTTTGTTTTTCCTTGAAGATGTTTCTCTTCTCATCCAAGAAGCTTCTTCTGTTTTGGCTTCAGAATGGAAGATTCTTGGCTGAGAAGTGAAACATCTCCAAGGAAAAACAAAGTCCAGTTGCTTTTTGGAAAAGCATCTTTGGGACTTATCCACATATATTTGGAAGTATCTCTACATTGAAATGGTATTATGAACTAGCAGGAAACAATAATTTTTATTTTGCCTGTTTCTCCATACTGATGAATGATATCTGGTGTTCAAACTTAATAGTTCCACAAATGAAGGTCTGTCTCAAGATACAATAGTGAAAGAAGAACCATATTTGGCCTAAGGATCAGATCGTCTTGGGTAGGAAGGTACAGTCTGGGAAGCAGCACCAGGAAGAGTCATTCTTGTCCTACAATCCTGGCCCCCTCATGTGCACACATATACACAAATACATTCATTTGCATTATGAATAGGGAGTAGGTGATTCTCCAACTGATATACTGCAACTCTCAGCATCTTCAACATGGGTCACATTGCCTGAAACGCTAAAAAGTTGCAATTAAGCAGCATCTTGAAGCCTCCACATCTCTTACCTCAGATCATACCCTTCCTTTTCATTTCAGCTCTTCAACTGAGCTGGGAAGACTAACTGAATATTTTCCTTCCTGGACTAAAAGAAGCTAAAGTTCTCAGGAATTAAGTTAGGGAAAGGACTTCTCATATGACCAAGAAGACAACTCTATCACTGAATAATGGTACTCTATATTTTTTCAACTGAATACTTACGGTTCAATGCTGACAGGAGTGCACTCTCCCATTACTGAAAGGACAGGAGGGGTGGCTTCTGTACTGTCTATAAAAAATAACATTTAATTAAATATATAATGCAATCTATCTAAAGGACTGATGATGATGTACTAAGTTGTATATAAAACTGTCATCTCAATGCATAAGACAAGATAGCAACTTAAAGCCATTATTTATTGAGGTCATATTTTGATTATAGACTGCACATAATTACCATGGTATAAACAAATCATCTCCAACCCCGCACTCTTCAGATGCACTGGCAGTACCCAGAATTCCCAGCCAATTAAGCTGGGAATTTTAATGTAACTGGAGAATGCCATGATGACAGCCTAGCTAAGCAGAATCCAAGATACTTCAGCCTGAACGAACTTCCCAATGTATGACTATTATCTACTAACAGCTGTTATCCATTCCTGAAGATCCTCCTATCCCAACCCACCAAGAACGTTGTTCAGAAACTTACTAGATCTAAGTAGGGTCCTGTGCGCAGCCTTTGGAGTCATTGGAGGTGGAACTGCACTACCGGTAGCAGAAAGGAAAGCATGGAAATATAGTCCTGAGCCCTCTCGTACTGGGCTCAGAATGGGTGGGGGAGTATAAGGAGGTAGCTCAAAGTTTCTGTCAGAAGGGTGATCAGCCAGACGGACAGGTGATCGCAAGTGGCTCTGGTATGGTGTGATATTGGAATAGACTGGTGGAGCAATGAAGGTGCCAGCTTTGGGAGGTATGAAAAGAGGCTCTGGTCTTGGTCGTTGCTTTGGCTTCCGTGTAAAACCATCCACTTCTTTTGGAGCAGCGCCTTCAGGCTATATAAACATATATAAAAAGAAATACGCTTTGTCTTGCATAAAGGAAAGCATTTTACGTCTCAAAATCTTCCCTGCATCTCTGAAACAATCCACTGTCCTCTGTTCTCAGAAATCTCTTCAGTTCATGAGGGACCCCAAAGGGAAAGGAAGATTATCGTATTTTCTCTTTCCCCTACCCTGCTTAGTAAAGTGGGACAAAAATAAAT
>JAEANM010011668.1:0-15166 GCA_017656035.1 Myanophis thanlyinensis | reverse complement strand
CACCCAGCGGCTTCATATAGATGTTAAACAGCAGGGGGGAGAGAACCGACCCATGAGGCACCCCACAAACTAGGGGCCTCGAGGTCGACCTCTGCCCCCCCCCCCGTGAAGGACACGGGTGGACCAGTTGACTGAGGGGTGATGCCGCGAGTGCAGCCAGGTGCTTGCAGGTTGGCGGGTGGGTGAGGGGCTTCTGCTGGCTTGTAAAGTAACACTGCTGCAACCACAACAGCCAGGTGCTCAGGGGTTGGCAGGTAGGCAGGGAAGGGGCTGCTGTCGGCTTGTAATGTAGTGCTGCCACTGGCACAGCAGCCAGGTGCTCTCAGGCTGGCAGATGGGCAGGGGAAGGGCGGCCTGCAGCTTTCAAAGTAACTGCTAAACAACTTAAAAATGATCTAGTAAAAAGAAAAGTCAACCAAAAAAGCAACATGCAAAGAAAAGCAAATAAAACACACCCAAAAGAAAAACAAATTAAAATTTTTATTTGTGTGTATTGTTTAATGGATTGCTAAATTGGCAAAAATGGACTGCTAAATTGGCCATACCCATCTAGTCATGTGATCCACCCTAGCCACACCCACCTGGCCAGTCTGGCCCCCCAACATTTTGTGGGACCACGAATTGACCCCTTTAAAAAGTTTGAGGACCCCTGAACTACAAAGTCTCTTCCAACTCTGTTAATCTAATCTAATCCATCATGAATCCTTATCATCATTTCCTCTGCATCCTTAAAAGCCAAATAAACTTTAAAAAAAACAACAGTCCAGCCCTGCACTGAACCTAATAGTGAGATCCTCACTCCTCCAAACCCCTTCTGAATGTTCTCTGCTTTTGTACAAAATAATTTCCTGTATCTGATTTTGCTCCGTATCCATTTTATGTGTAATAGTTCCACTGTGCTTCTTAATTATTCTTCATGTTGAAGGAGTCATTTATCCTCATCTGGACAATGACTGATTGGAAGGAGCAGAGCATGTAGAGAGAAAAGCATCCTTACACATTCATTAACATATTTTCCTAAACATTCCGTCTTTCACAGAACATGCCAGACCATAACCGGTTTTACTTGGTTTTGATTTAATGTGGTCCAGTACATGACTCCAGCCCCTGTTTTGTAAACAAAGGCTTAGCATTAGGGTATGAGCCACACTGTGACGGATTTATTAAATCATGCTTAAAACAAACTTGTATGAGTCATTCTATCAGCTTTGCAAAAGCTGCTGAATAATAAACGCCTTAGGAGCTGAAAGAACTCAAAGGCCCAGCCGCAGTTTTGCCCTTTGTCCTACTTCATTCTGAAATCCTTTTCCCTACTACTCCCTGGCCCCCATGTTCAGTTTTTCAGAGACTTTCTCCATGTGTTTTTTCTTGCCTCAGTTCTGTAGTACCACTCCCACTAGTTAACCAAGCCATATACTGCCCAAAAATTTTTGTCCCCTACCTTTCTAACACTCAAGAGCTTTCAGTTTCAACTGGAGAAACCATTTTGTTACTCCATCCTAGAAACCAGTGGTGACATTCAATTTTTTACTACCTGTTCTGTGAGTGTAGCCACAGGATTAAACACCACCAAGACAGAATTAAACTTCAACAAAGTTACAATGTAATAAGGGGAGAAGCAGTTTCTGTGAGCAAGGCAATAACAATTAGGCTAGAAACAATTGCTTTATTTACAGGATTAACCCTGCAAAGTGGGAAAAAAACAAAAGGAGATTTCTTCTAATAACTGGTTCTATAGAACCAGTGAAACCGGCTGAATTTCACCTCTGCTAGAAACTACTGGAGCAAATGGCTCTACTTCCTGAACAAACGAATCAACAAGAACACCTAAACCTGGACCACAGCCAAATAGCAGGTAAGAGTGATCATTCTGCTGCCATCTTGTGATTGTCCAGGTTTTTGCAGCCCTAGTTTTTCTAAGGATAGCTTGGTTTTACTTTTGAACAGAAAGTCAATCATATGGAAGAAGTTAATTAATGAATGTATAGGATATAAAATGAGAAGGCAGATATCTACTTCAACCGAACTAGTCTCCTATTGCCTCCATTTGCATGTCCATACATTTTTCTATTGCTTTTTGATATTTTTTTCATTTTCTACAGCCTTCAGAACTCTAATCCTTATACTAACAGTGTATTACCATGCTTAGCTTTTGTAGGTCTGGCAAACAATGCCATCTAGCTAAGTTCAAGATTTAATCCTTTATTGTCAACGCACAACATGTGTGCAGTGAAATTGAGTGAGTCTCCATGGGTACAATCACACAAAGCACAGAAACACAGAATACATTCAGATACAGAATACATCTTCTGACTTACAAACAAATCCCTAACCCCAGGAAATGCCCGGGCTGGCACATTTCCCCAACCACACACACAAATTCCACCGATATGTACATATTGCACGTTGCACTGTCACTGTGAGTCTAATCGTAGTGTTATATGGCATTCAGAAGTCGGACGGCCCATTGATAGAAGCTGTTTGTCAGCCTATTTGTCCGGCTGGCTATGCTTCTGTATCTCTTGCCTGATAGTAAAAAAAAAAAAAGTCCAAAACTCATCAAGAGAGAGGGGAGAAAGATTCATTAATTAACCCAAACGCGGGGAAGTAGTTTTTGAAAAGAAAGGATAAACTCGTTAAGAGCAGTTAGTCCCTCAATCCAATTCAATAGTAAACTGTTCTTGCCTTTCCTTGGTCCCAGATAAGGAAACACAGGCACCAGCAAGCAATTGGCTAAGCTGGGCGGCTGTGTCAGCAAATACCTTTGCCATGACCTTCTCTGACAACCCATTCATTGACTGACTCAGAAACCCTGCAAAAAGTCCCGCTTTGAGCCTAGCCCTAGACGTCCCATTAGGTGGGCTCAAACCGCTGCCAAGGGCTGCGACTTGCGCTCGCTCAACGCCCGCAATTAAACGCGAATTGGCCCCGAGCAAAAGCCAACCCTCCCGCCGAGCAAAGGTATTCGGAGGGCCAGCCATTGGCTATCAGACTCGCAAGCTGCTGGGCTTTGATTGGCTGCAGGGCTTCCTTTGTTCCTTTCCCCGCTGCCGCAGAAGACGGAAGTTTGACTCTACCCCGCAGCAGCTGGAGAGAGAGAGAGAGATGCAAAAAGAGTCCAGGAGCGAGCGGTGTGGAGCAATCTCGCGAAACACATTTCCTTTCTAACCACATCCTTCTGTCAGCGAGGGTGGAGGAGGAAGGACGGAAGGAAGGAAAAAGGCGTCTCGGTTGCCGTTGGCCCCGGAATCTCGTGTTGTCTGTACTGAGGATCCCGACATGGATTTGGAGAGCAAAATCAAGAAGGTAAGAGAACAGTGGGTCAGGAAACGGAGTAGTTAGTCAGAAGTTACCTGTCTGCGCTGGCAATGTGGGAATCCCTTCGGAATCTTATCTTGACCCCTTTGACGTCGTCTCAAATTTCGCACAACCCACCATTTCAGTCCTTCACCGAAGCCAGAGAATAGCGTTTGGGAAAGGACAATTGATGGTTGTCTTTATTTTGTAGCGAATAATTATTTGGTTGGTTGATTGACTAGCTGTTGATTGGGGTGAGGGTGAGACTATATGATACATAAATTTCTGTATAATACAATACCATCGTAATGAAATTTACTCAGAAATAAATCACCTTGGCTCCTGTAAAACAAAAAAATTATATGGAATTATCTACTCCTTCCAGCTGAAAATAAAATATAAATGGTTGGGGGGGGATATTCTTAATAATGTACAATCATTTCAGTTAGTAATGTTGAAATTAAGTACAAGTAGTCTTCAACTTCCAACCACAATTGAGCACAACATTTATGTGGCAAAGTGAGAGACATTTTAAAGAGAGTTTTGTCCCATTTCTTGCCACAGTTCTTAAGTGAATCACTGCAGTTGTCAAGTTAGTAACAAGGTTAAGTGAATCTGGTTTCCCGTTATCTTCGTCCTCAGAAGGTCACAAAAGGGGATCACATGACAGTGAGACATTGCAAGGGTCATAAACATGAGTCAAGCCAAGCATTGATATGACAAGCATCTGAATTTTGATCACATAACCATGGAGATGCTGTAAACAGTCATAAGTGTGAAAAACAGTTATAAGTCATATTTTTCAGTGCCTTTGTAACTTTGAAATGAACTATTGTAAGTCAAGGGTATTTGGCATAAAATTGCATACTTATATATTATCCAAAATGTTATTTGAACAAAGTTGCTCAAGTAAACTAAAAAGAAACCTATCTTCATTTCTGCTGCCTATCTACTCAGGAAGACTCCTGAAAAAAAAAAAGTTATTTGGGTGGAAAGACATCAACACAGATGTTTTTATAATAAATAGATTAACTTTTCTGCAATTTTTGCATTTCATTCTGGCTTTGGTGACTTTAGATGAGTTGGTCTAGTATACATGTTGTAGTTCTAAGACATTAGGTTAAAGACATTGAAATAGTTAAACTTGGCATCCCTTATTCCAATTGATGACTTTAATTTGGGCTGTATCAGATTGTTACCTGGAAGTGAATCTTCCCAAAGCCAAGATCTTGGAGTATATTAAACTTGAATGAAACTTCTTCCTCTGATGGCTCTATTTAGGCGGGGTCAGAAGAAGAGATCATATGTCCTGCAGCATTCTTTACTGACTATTTTTACTGCTATTGTTTCTGTATTGGTTGAGATTGTTAGTAGTCCTCAATACGAAGTCTTTTGAAAGGCTTTTGAAACTACCCAATGGCTCAGGCATGTAAACAGCATAAACATTAGCATTAGATCTATGATACAATTAGATGTGTGGAAAAGCATCTGAACAATGGACTTTGCTCCATCAGTTTGCTGCATAAGCTTTTGTTTTAAAGAAATTTTATTACCTGTGAAATGTGCTTTTTAAAAATTACAGAATTCTCTTTATAGAGCACACTAAATGTTAGAAATTTGCAGAGAAAGCTGTTTGTTATTATGGTTTGTCAGACATTCCATTTTTACCAAATGTTACTGGTTATAATAACTAAAGAAAAATGAGGAATACAGTTCCTTATCATTCTTGAAAATGGTGCAGAAGTCAAATTGAATGTAGAAGAATTAAGTCTTGGCACGATTGGAGTCTATCTTTCCACTGTTTTTCCTAAACAAGAGTTTTAAAAATAATGTATAGAAAACCTATATAGGACCAAAAGCTTGTGTCACAGGTTAAGAACAGCTCTAATGCTGTTGAGCTATGCATGTTAGTAATCTTACCCTGCCATAATGGATGGTGTTGGGAGTTGTAGTTCAAAACATTTGGTCGTTTATAGATACCTAGCATTAATTATGTAGCCTGTTCCCAGATAGAAAACTAGATGCTTATTTGTAGCCCAAAAGATGCAAACGTATGCAGTAATATTCTCCCCACCATAAAATGGTGCTCAGCAACTGACTTGAGATTCAGATATGATGCTAAAAAAAAATTTAAATCACAGTTATTGTTGAATAACTTTTTAAAATGTAAGACTAAGCAGCAACAGGTAGACCTGCACTTAATTCAACTGAGATCAAACCAGCTACATTATTATGTAATGTTACCTGTGAACCTGACCACTTTTTCCAATATTTAGCCAATCAGAGTTAAAGGCATTGATGGTCTAATCCTCTGTGAATTTAAAACTACCCAACTTGTTTACCAGTGTTTCATCTTGAGACAGTAGATTTAATTGTTTTAAAACGTGCTTTCTGGAGGAGTATGTTTATCTATCTTGGCTGCATTTCTATATTCCTTTGAATGTTTTTATTTTTGGTCAGGTCATTCTATTTTGCCTTTTCTCTGTTCAAGTATCCAGAAATTAGATTCATCTTTTATAGAGCAGTGTTTCTCAGTCTTGCCTATGTTAAATCTTACTAATCTTCTATGAGAGTGAGTCCCGTCCAGATAGAAACCACATAGTTTGTATGCATAATGCATTCAAGAACATATTTTGTTATTAAATGTATCAATTATGGTAACTTTTAGCAATACAACAATACTGTGGAAAATATTTTTCTCAAGTAGCTGTAAAATAATGAATAAGGATTATTTGCTGTTTTAAAAGCTGTTTTAAAAGCAGTCTTCTGAGTGCTAATCAAATATTCAAATAATGAGAACTTATGCAAGGTATAACATTTTATATTCCAAATGGTTAAAATATACTGGTAGGTTTGTAATTCTGCTATGTCAGAAAAATAAGCATAATCACACCTAGTTAGTACTTGGGTGGAAAACCTCCAGAAGATTCCAAAGTTGTAGACTAGACTGCAAAATCAGAAATGCATACTGCACTAAGGAAATGATAAACTGCCTCTGTTTTGTTATTGAAATACTTACATTAATATGTCTGTAAAGTCATCAAGGTTGGGCTTAAAGAGACCTGCCTTTATTTATCGTCTACCCAGAAAAGGGATGAAAGTAAACTGAAGGACTGTAAAGGGCAGTACAGAAAAGGGGGGCTGGTAGAAATCTGTACTTTTCATAGTTATTTCTCCATGGCAGCCATTTTACAAGAGGAGCCACAATATGTTCTCAAATCCCAAATCATCTTCAACAGACCTCTTAACCTTTCAGCAGTAAATGTCATACAGTTCAAGTGCAGAATCTAGTTTAAAATGCCTAATTACCGTACCTGTGGAAAAAATCCATAGAGTCTCTCACATAGTCTTATTTCATCTAATAGTACGTAATGTAGTGAAGTCATCTTAGATATATGGAGGGTTTGACAAAGATAAATCCATAAGCATGACATCAATTTACTGAGGTAATCTCAGGGAGATTGTTGATTTTCAACAATAAACTTGAATCATCTGTTTCAGGAAAAAAATGGGTGTATCCCAAGCAATAGATGGTTTGGAAGGATAGAGCCTAAATATCAATAAGTTTTAAAGGCCAGTAATTAATAAACCCAATAATAAACCCATTTCTATGGATGTTTTAAAATGCCAGGAATGTCTTTAAAATTAGATCTATTCCATAAATAAAAGGTATTTCTATTATACAGTATATAATTAAAAAGCTGTATTTGTGTTTTGTATATAGTATGTTTATACAAATATGAGAATGTGTGTGTTTTGTGCATGTGTGTATGCATATAGACATTTTATATATATACCCAGCATATATTATATCACATTTACCATAAATCAGCTAAGATCAATCCAATTCATCCTTTATTAAATGCTTCCTGTATCAGCTTTTGTTCCAGGCTGGAGTCTATGTTGCCATCTGTAACATTGGTGACCTCCATTATATATGTCATCAGGTCACAGACACGGGTCAATTTGCATGGGAAGCTTACATAGTTTCTCTCAGGAAAGAAGAAACAGGCACAGTCATGGGTGTTCAATCCATCTGTCCCCCTCTTTTTGGAAAATGAATATTTCTATTCAGATGATAAGTCTTTGACTCGAGGTATATTCTTGGATGTGTGAAAAATTAAAATGAAGAGAGTCAAAATGCAAGCTGGCTTAATCATATAGTACAAGTGCTATTTAACATGTAAGAATAAAGTTGTGACTCCATTTGCTGCAAAGTGCTAGTTGTTCATTGTTTTCACAGATCTATTCTTAATTCTTCTTGCTTTGTGGCTGCTACCATGGAAATAAGGAAACATGGAAATCACTATTTTAATTACTCTGAAGTTGGGTTCAGTGCCATCATTGGGTTCAAGTTGAATTCAGTGCAAATTGTCTGAAGTGAAGCCAAATGGAAACCTCTTCTTCTTAACAGACTTACAAATGCTTTAGAACTTTTTGCAGGCAATTTTATAGAAGTGGCATTATCACAAGAAAACCCTGAATTAATTTCTATACTTGGACTTCTATCAGAGCAGAACTAAGCAAAAACTGTGGTGATTTTTACAGGCAAGGAATCTGTCTAATAAAATAACTTAAGAGTGTAAAATAACATGAAAGGGTAAGTTTTAAAAGAAACCAAATGTTCATCCCCAAAACCAAGGTAATAAATCATTTTCATTCTTTAAAACCTTATTGAACCAAAGAAAGACTCTATGGTGTTTATATTCAAATAGTGTTTAATATCTCTTTCAGTGTTTTTATATATGTTCACTATGTTCTTTCATTTCTGGACCTTGGCCACATTTAGCTGTGAGAGTTCCAACTCTCTTAATTCTGAATAATGGCTCAATACTGGTGAAGATGATGCCAGGATAGGATAGAGAATACAGAAATGCACTTTCCAGACAGCACTGCACATTCTCAGCTGGACAACCAAATTATTTCCTTTGCCTTGCTTTAGAAATTAGCTTACATTTGTCCAGGCAATCATCTTCTTGGTTTCCTCTCAAGTTTTCAAAAATGAATAAGGCAGTAACTTTTCTTGCAATAAGAAAAGAATATATCCCATATGTACATTATTTTTACAAGCAATGGGTGCATGCACACAAACACACAATATAAGTGTGTGTATGTGTGTAGGCATGTATACTTATCTATATGTGTGTGCACTGTGTGTGTATATAAAATATAGTTTGCAAATTGCATTTTAAACTGCAAACTGTTGATTTTTTTAAAATTGTAACCTTGTTTCAAAAATACAAAATTTGAATGCAAACTAAAGTAGTCTAGACTCCATATTGACAGGGCGTAGCTTGGTGCCTGGCGAATTCTCTAGGCATATTATCTGAGGAAGTGAATAGGGTCATCTGCAGGGTGACATTAGCTATCTGTTGGCTATTTGTAAGCTGGTTCCGCAGTCCTGGTCCTTTGGGTGGTCATAGGAAGGGATTTCCTGCAACTAAGAGATTATTAGCACATTATTAGCACACTGAGAGGGGGAAATGCCTGTGATTTTGAAAGAGGCCATCATGCAATGGTACATCCCCTCCTTAAGAGCCTCCTAGGTCCATCCACATTAGACAAAGCCATTCAATCTCTAACCTCCTTTTGTTTGGGCAGCGACTTAGGATCCATACTGAGCTTCATAGATGGACCACATTGTTTGGACCCATCAGTCAGGGTTCAGGCCTGGGCATGAGACCAAGATTGCATTGTTCATTCTAGTGAATGACCTTTTTTATGACTGCCTGCGGGGCAGATGCTGTTCAGCAGATTGTACCAGTCAATGATAGTAGAAGAGAGATCTGCTTCCCCATGGGCTAATGCAGAGGTCCATCCTCTCCCCTCTGCTTTCTACATGAAGCTGTTGGGAAAGGTCATATGGCAGTTTGTGAGTTTAGTATCATGTTTGCCAATGATACCCAGCTTTACATCACAACCCCAGGCCATACTGAGGATGCTGCTGAAGCTCAGTCAAGATTAAGAAGACCAAGATGCAGTTGAACCCAAGCAAGACAGAATTTCTCTTTGTGCATTGGGGTTGTCTTTCAGGCCCAGTGATTACTTTGAACAGGGAGGTCCTTTCGGATTCACACTAAAGCAGTAGATAGGAACTATGCGCAGGACTCATTGCAGATTCAGTTGCAGATTTTCCTGGGAAAAGCGATCTTTGTGACAGTGACTCCTGCCCTTATCACCACGCATCTAGATTCGTGCAATGCAGCCTACATTAGTCTGCCTTTAAAAACCAGCCGCAGTGGCACAGTGGTTAGAGTGCAGTACCGCAGCCTACTTCTACTGATCACTGGCTGCCAGCAGTTTGGCAGATCGAATCTCACCAGGCTCAAGGTTGACTTCCATCCTTCTGAGGTCAGTAAAATGACCCAGATTGTTGGGGGAAATATGCTGACTCTGTAAAACCACTTAGAGAGGGCTGTAAATCACTAAGTGCTATTGCTGTTGAATAGCTTCTTATTTATTTTGGCATGCAAGGTCAGGGGAATCTACACATGCTAGACACAATCTAACAGACTAGATTACCAATTCATTCTGTTCAGTATTTCTGTGACAATTCTTGGTGCATCTTGGGGGCAAACTAGCTTTACACTAATTAGCTAGCACCCCTCAGGTTACTGGCTCTTTTAGGCTCATCAGCCAATCTTGCCACACCTTCATCTCCTGTTGCAATGCCTTGTGTCAAGCCAGGTCCAGCAGTGGCTTCCGCTGTCCATATATTTGAACACAGCTAGGTTTTTCCCACCACAGTGGTACCCATTTATCTACTCACAATACTGAATGCTTTCAGACTGCTGGGAGGGCAGGAACTAGGGAACAAATGAGGGGAGCTCACAGAGCCAGGCTTGAACTGCCGGAGTGCAGACCACTTCTGGCTGACAGTTCCAGCACCATTAAGCCACTGCCCCATGTTCCCTCAAGAAAGTTCAGTGGATTCAGAATACAGTCACCTGGATGTTCACTGGCAGTTGTCACTGCAAGTGTGTGAGCCCCTATAGTTTGAGCCTTGCACTGATTCCCTGTTAGCTTCTGGGTGCAATCAAAAGTACTTCACAACTTGTAAAACCCTTTATGGCTTCAAACTAAGCTACCTACAGCACAACCTCTCTCCATATAAGTTGGCCTGACCATTGGCAGCTGATTGTTCTCAAGTTTCAGGAGACCAGGGGTTCAATGCTCAGAATTGTTTCTTGGTGGTGGTGTTACACCTTGAAATAGCCTCCTCCTGGAGGATAGGTCTGTTCCTATCTTGATCACTTTCTAGGAGATGAAAATTAAGCTATTCTAGGCAGAATTTAGTTGTAATGCCTCTGATTGGCATTGCCTGTTTTATGGTTTTTATAGTTCAGTATTTTTCCCATTTTTATTTTACTATATACTTAAGCCATCAAGAGTCCGTTGAATTGCAGTGGGGTAAAACACTGGATAATTCAGATCACTTAATTTCTCCCTCATTCCCATTTGATCCAAAGTATTCCTAGAATCAGAAAAAAAAAAAGTCCTTTTATTTTTCATAGTATAGAAGATACAACACAAAAAGAGAAAAGTGAAATTTCATGCATTTCATTCTTACGTTGAAACAAAAGTTCTTCGATGACAGACTGATCCAGTTCTGCAAAAACCCTGAAAGAGTTTTTCTTCATCTTATATTCCATTTTGGAAATTATGATCACTGGCTAAAAAGAGGCCGGACAGTATTTTCTTATTCTGCAGAGCAGAAGGAAAAACAGGTAATCCTCAGGTTACAAGTGGAACGTTCGAAGTTATGCAATAAGCCCCTCCTAGCGTTTACGAACAAGTCCCAAAATTGTGAACATTGCTGCACCACAGAAGTTGTTTGCTCTTATGAATGGCCACAGAGGCTCTGCAACATTCATCCTGGCTATTCCCCCTCCCCCGGGCTGGGTCTTCACAGGCATTTCACCTGTGGAAACTCACCTTGCAAAGATCTCTTCTCTGTTTCTTTGCTTATTTTGTTGCTTCAGGCTTTCGGTGCATTCACAGAGAACAGAGGCCTAACAAACCACAAGATTATGCAAGATCACTAGCGTGAGATCTCGGGCTACTAAACTTGCACTTTACGCCCTTATTCTCTACGAATTGAGGCATGGAGGTTTGCAAATGGATGGAAAGCTTCGGTCCTTCAGGCCTTCCCTCTCTTTTCCTTTCTGACGCCTACAGGAGATTGCATCCCTGTAGGCTTTGGCAGCCCTTTGCAAAAAGCCTTTGTTGGCAACAGTGGAGCTTGGGAGGGGAGGGTGTGTCCCTCCAAAGCTCAGTTCATATCGGCAAAGGCTTTTTGAAAAGGGCTGTTGAACTTAAAGGGATGCAATCCTCAAGTGCTTTGCCAACGAGAAAGGAGGCCTGGAGGGCCGCGTGCAGCTTTCCAGGTCTCCTTTCTCACAGGAGATCCACTTGGTGAGGCCTCTGGCAATGAAAAAGGAGGCCTGGAAGGCCACACACAGCCCACTGGGCCTCCTTTTTCGTCGCTGGAGGCCTTGTCAAGCCTTGTCAGACAAGAAAAGTGGCAGCAGGCAAAAAAATAGGCTGGAGAGGAGACAGATCTTCATGAGGTAAGTCACCTGGTGCAGCAGGATGGAAGGGGAAGCAGTTATGGGGACCCCAGAGGAGGGAGAATGAGGTATCTGTGGGTCGGGGAGGCCTTAGATGCTCTGAAGAAGGCTGTTCCATCACTAGCCTCTCCCCCCATGGCCTTCCCCATCCCAAGATACCTTATGTGCACTTAATGAGCAGTGCATTCAAGGTACGAGATTCACTCCAAAAAAATCCTTGGGTTACAAAAAGAATGGGCAGGCTCCATTACATTTGTAACTCGAGGACTATCTGTAATGGGCATCAGCTTATATATTCCTAACTCTGAAGTTACAAGAGAGTCCTTCAGTAACAGATGGTTTCCTCTAAGAAGTTCAAACGGGATGTGTGGAGTTTTGGTGTCACTACGATTTCTGTAGTCTTTCATGGCGGGACATGTGATTGTTTCAACGTCTGTGTCTGTGATCTGGAATTTGCAACAAATTGACAACCCTGCCCTCCCTTGTGGAAAGGCTGGCAAGATTGAAGCTGTAAGGATAGAAAAATAAAGGAGTGGATGGATTCAATTTCTTGCTAATATAGAGACTGTAAAGCAGATGTGTAGTCTGGGCTTGTGCAAATTACAGCCATCCAACTGAGGACAGGATGCTGGTTAGGATGCTTTTCCTCTTAAAACAGCATTTCCTGTCACAATCAGCCCAGCCTAGAGTAACTGGGACCCCCAAGTTCTATCTTTGCAGAAGTCAAGGGTTGCTGCCTGGCGAGACCATGCTTTCAAGATGTTATTCTGTAATTTTGAGGCTCCCAGGAAGCAACACGGAGGGCAATCTGTTGGGAGGGCTCATTTTGGGGCTGAGGTAAAACTAGCCATGTTAAACTAGGAATACCTAGCATAACATGGCAGCATATCTCCCGTGCAAAAGTCAAGGTGAGAGTCATTTGAGTGAGGCCAGATGCAGACGGAAGACAATGCATTTTAATGTAGAAATCAGCCAGTGCTGACCCCCCTACTCCAAGAACATTCCAAGCTGATTAAAGCAAGCCCTTTGTTTCTTCAAACATTAGGCTGCCTGTAACCATTTACAACACTTGGCTCTGAAGTAATATTTTAGTCATGAAGACACTGTGAAGCAGATGATTTCAATCAGTCCGTTTATAATGCCTTTCATATGCAGACAGGCTTAAAATCAGAATAGACATGTTTAAAATGCCAGATGTTTTTAGAATTTTTAGCAACTGACATACAGAAATCTCTTCTGGCAACATTTCAAATGACCTATGTATCTTAGTTTCTTCCATGATTCCATTTATGGAGAAATTGATTCCATCCTCTGTTAGGACCTTGCATGGGCCAATTTGTTATAATTTTGGATATGTTGGAAAGTTAGTTTTACTAACTTTCAGAAATAATTCCATGTCAGTCCAATGTATAGGTTATAGCAATTATAACACATGTTTTGAGGTAAACAATCACAATGATGACAAATGTCGCATGCTTGAGATCTGATTTTCCTGAAGCGTTTTAAAAGACATTCAAAGTTTAATGCAGTTAAATTGGAATGAATCCATTTTCTGACTGCAGTAGCATATACTGTTTGTTTCCAGAAAAAAAAAAAAACCTGCTTGCTCAAACACTGTTATAGAACATAAATGATGTTTAGGTTTTAAATTATATTAGTGTGTAAAAAGATTTTACTCAAGCACTTGCACACATTTTATGCTGAGGATGGATTAATCATTGCCACTGCAAAGGAAATTGGCTGAATTAAGGAAAATGGTAGGCTGTTGATTACTGTTAATTTTTGTATTGGTAAAAATCTATTGACTAAAAATAGTAGTATATAAATATAGCAATTATTACAATAAATCAATTTAAAAGAATACTGTGTCTAAACAGTTTGTTTTATATTATGCTATAAATCATTTATAACAGTTTGTGCTATAACCTGTTCAATATAAAGTTCAATTCACATTATTACGCTATAAATATATTGCTAAATAAATAACTGTTGTTGTTTGAAACACAATATGCTGGTTCCAGAGTTGTGTGGTTCCGCACCTCATAGATGTTCCAAAGGAAGGATTCTAAAGGATTTTTTTTTTATTTCACTTGTGATGATTTGTGTCCCTGAAAACATGGTAGTGGGATAGTGATCAAAATTACAGCTACATCCTAGGATGCAGTGAGGAATCTTTTTTTTGAGTCCTGGCTGATTTTGTTAATTATGTTATTTAGAATTAACTATGATGATTACTTTATAATGCCTTTTGATCTGCAAACCATTCAGAGGGCCCCTTTACAATTCACAGCTAAAAGGACTATGGTGGTTTGATGTAATAGTAGACTATGGAAGACTAGGGAGGCTGAGCAAAGAGATGCTGCCACTGAACTGTCAGATAAGAGATAGCATAGCCCATGGCTGCATAGTGAGTGAGGAAAGTGGCTCAGAAGAGACCCTCACCAGTTTTCCAAGTTTGTCAAGAACTAAGGAGGAGAAGGAGAATTGTATTTTCAGATTTGCAAGTATCTGTCAATGTATCATTACAATAAAATAGAGTTGACTCATCTGGTTATCTGGTTTATCCCATGAGGCTAATATCAATCTTGCAAGTCTGACTCTACCGTTCTCTTCCTGTTCTATCTCTGAATAAACAGCCCAATTAACTGTTCCTTAAGTACTGGTACTGGTTTCTGACAACTATTAATAACTGACCACTTTTGAGCACTATATTTAACAATATCCTGTTTAGCAACGATTCACAACTACAACAGTGATGAAAAATGACATTATCAGGCTTTGCAACTCAGTAAATCGAGGAAAAGATGAAATAAGATCATAAGCATAGTTGCAGTTTCCCTGCGTGACCATTTCACTTAACAACCAAAATGCTGGTTCCAATTGTGATTATTAAATGAGGACTAACTCTACACTTTCTAAATTCCAACCAGAATTTGGTTGGATTTTGCAATATATTATAAATGATTTAATTTTATTTGGGAAAAAAAATCTATAGATATTAAACGTACAATGCCAAAGCTGAATTAATACTATTTATATAAAATAAAATATAAATAGTAAAAATATATATTTATACGAAGGTTATCCACAAAATAGATTATGTTTTGTGATAGAAAAAAAAACAAAGTGTAGGAAAAAAAATTATTATATACACTTGAAAGTGACACTTAAATACTGCTTTTCAACATATTGACTGAACAAATTGAGGCACTTATAACATATTGGTGAACAAGCTTTGTAATTCCATGGTCATAAAATTCAGCCGCCTGAGACTTGAGCCAGTCAATGGAATGCATTGA